>SKCR01000102.1:0-172542 GCA_019454045.1 Zanthoxylum bungeanum
AAGAGTTTCCAGATTTTTGAAAATCTGATCCGGCTTGGAATTCAGTGCTGTGTTGGCTCCAGCTTCATAAATTCCTGTAATTCTTTGGATCATGCTCCTTTCTATTGGCCATAAGGAATTGTTGTTGGCCATTTCTTCAATTAAGTCCCAGGCCTGATCTTCTCATTTTGCCATCAAAGCTCCTCCAGCAGCAACATCAATTGTGGTTCTCATTATTCCAGAAAGTCCATTGTAGAAGGCTTGGACTTGTAGCCACTTTGCGATCTCATGATGAGGACATTTCCGGAGTAAATCTTTGAATCTTTCCCAAGCTTCACAAAGGGATTCTGAATCTTGTTGCACGAAGGATGTGATGTCATTCCTCAACTTTGCAGTTCTGGCTGGTGGAAAGTACTTTGCAAGGAATTTGGTGGCTAGAGTGTTCCAAGTTGTGATGGAACCTGCTGGTAGTGAATGTAGCCAAGCTTTAGCTCTGTCCTTCAAGGAATATGGAAAATCCCACAGTCTCATTGCTTCTTCAGCTGCTCGGTTGTAATTGAAAGTACCGCAAACTTCCAGGAAGTTACTGATGTGGGCATTAGGATCTTCAGTTGCATTTCCCCCAAACTGTACTGACTGCTCAATCATCTGGATGCATGTTTTGATGTCACCCGCATTTTCTGGTAAGGGAGGAAGTACAATACAAGAAATGAGTCCGTCAACCACCGGAATGGTTTTGTCTCGAATGGGAATTGGTCGTACAATGTTCAAAGGTTCAGGTTCCATGTTAATGATTGCTTCTTGGCCTTCTCGCCTTTCCCTTCTCAATTTTCTGATGGTTCTTTCAATTTCTGGGTCAAGCGGTTGGAGTTCAAAGCTTCTGGTACATCTCATGTAGTTTCTGAGAAGCTGAAACACAAGAAAACAAAAACAATAAGTAAAAAGAAATTAGATACAAGTAACGTATCTAACTCCAAAACTAATAGTAAAAGATAAATAAGTCACCGGCAACGGCGCCAAAAACTTGACCGGTGCGTAATCACACGTGTATAACGCAAGTGCACGTATCGTTCAAGTAGTATAAAAAGTATCGATCCCACGAGGACTTAATACCTAATCTATTAATTTTATGAGGTCAAATGATTACTAGTATCTAACAGGTTGATTGATTTCAATATTATGAAACTATTTAGGGTTGTGAATCTTCCAATATCATTTTAAAGATGAAGTGGTTATTTCATTTTTGTGTAATATATCGGTTTACTAACCCGGAACACTAAATTATACGAAAGCCTCTATCGATGGCCAGACGCAAATACCCAGTATAACCCAATTGAACCATATGTCTATGTCAACCAAATTACCTGGATTCATTAAGTTTAAGTTCCATTTATGGCTACCCCCGCCCGACAGGTATATGTGTATCCTATAAGGAAATCTATTAAAGGGTTATATATCCTCAAGGAAGATCGTGGGCTATTAAGTCTAAGGCTGAAACCTAAAATTTCTTTGTCAAGTTTATTTTAGATTTACCAGATCAATCTTATTAGTGGCCAATTAACAAGACGCATTAAGCTTAAGACTTAATAAGTAAACCTTTAAATTACCCAAACTATAAAATAACCCTTTATAAACCGGTGATATTAGAATTCATCACAACCCCAGATAACTAACTTAGTTACGACACATAACTAAGGCTAGTAAAAACTTAAATAAAATAAAAGACATAAAGTAAAATTCTGAAAAGTAAATTGCTGAAAAGTAAATGACGGAAAGTAAATGCTGAAATTAAATACTGAAAATTAAATTCATGAAAAGTAAATACTGAAAGTAAATTACTGAAAAGTAAATGCTGAAAGTAAATTGCTGAAAAGTAAATAAAGTAAAAGTACAATAAAAGAAAATGCTGAGGTAAAATAATCCACTTTTATTACTTCTATTTTAGATATCTCCCTTAATATAATATATTAACTTTGCATGATAATTACCAACCAGCCATATAGGCGATATCCAGATTAAGTCAAATTAATAATTAATTACCAACCGACCAATCATGCGGTATCCAGTTTAGTCAGGTTAAAACCAATTTAAATAATTACCAACCGACCAATATGGCGGTATCCTCGTTAAGTCAGGTTTTAACTAGTTTATATATTATAATTAAGGGAGATTAATCTAAATTTTAGTAATAAAAGTTCTACCTTTTACCCCAGCAAAGGGGAGTTACCTCCTCATTACTGAAAAGTAAAAACTGAAAATTAAAGAAAGAAAAGTACTGTGCGTAAAAGTAAATTGCGGAAAGTAAAAACTGTAAAGTAAAGAAAAGAAAGTTCGAAAGTGGAAATTAATTACTGAAAGCTGTAAATAAACAAACAAGATACAATCTTCTTAGTATTCTTAAGGAATTCCTTAGAAGAAAGTATGAATTTACAAATGAAATGGCTTGGTATTTATAGGCAAAATTTTGCCTCCATCAAATCATCCACCAAATCCATTATTAATTGCTCTACTAATTACTCCACTAATTTCTCCACCAAATCCATTATTAATTTCTCCACTAATTGCTTATCATGTTTGGTGGTGATTTGATAATTTTTATTATTTATTTATTAATTTATTTTTTTTGCTTTGAAAATGACTTTAATAATTACACACAAGACACTTCTGGATGGTTCATCAATTTCGGGCATGAAATCTTCAGAATTAGAAATTATATTGTCTTTCAAAGTTGTAGATCTTTGAGTCTTCTTTAATTTGAATCTTGAATCAGCTCAATCCGATATTGGAGTAAAAGGTTATGCCCAAAATACGATAGATGCGCAAAATTGGAATTTCCAAAACTGCACTTCGTTAAAACGCCCTTTCAAGTTTCCAATCTCCAAAATTAATATGTCAAGTCCAAATTTTGCCCTTATTTGACCCATATTTCGTCCTAAATGATTTCATTGTGTCCCAATATTATTTTATCTTCAAAATAAACTAAAACACATCAAAACGTTCATAAAACCCGAGAAACTAAACAAAATATTAAGTAAAAGGGGCGGTAAATATTGATATATTTTCCGCTCATCAGGGGCCCAAAAACAAGGTGGCCCATCTTCATTTTGAAAACTTTTGGCCCAATCATCATAAGATGCAAACTTGTCCCAGTTTAAGTGGCCCAACAAGTTCGTATCCTATGACGAGAGGTCTAAATGGATCCAAATGGTAATGGTCTCAAACACAAGCATAAGGGTAGCTTCTATGGGACATACAACTATGGTTCATATGTGGGCTTATAAGGGTATGGATAAAGGCTCCCGACGGTGAATGGTTGCTCACAACTAGGTCTCCCCACTTAAGGGTTCGAGCGACCAAGTGAGCGCGTCTTTTTTATACCCTAAGGTACGTGCCAACAAGTGATGATGTCATATAACGATCCGCCGCCTTGAGTGAAACCGACTTCACGATACGTGACGCCATCGGGGTAAGAAGGGTATGCAAAATATATGAGACTTGGGTAACCAAAGCCAAAGCCATGGATACTACAAGGCATTGTTTCGGGGCCGATTCTCTATCCCCAGTGGAGTCGCCATCTGTAGGATCGAAGCGGGGTTTACCGCTATGATGATGTTCGGCGACCACGACACTGTTGGGCTCGTAGCCCGTAGAGAGTACGGAGTAGCCCACGGGGGACTAAATCGGAGAATAAAGGAGCCGCCACACAGTGTGAACTAAGAAAGGATTCAAGGCCGCACTCACCCCTCGCAAGGGAAGACCTCAAACCATTGGGTTCGGAATGGTAAGGTTTTTTTTGTTTTTTTTATTGTGAATTACCGTGTGAGCTTAGCAAGAGAGAGTCTAGGTTTTTTGTGATTTTTTCGTGTGAGGTTGAGAGAGAGCTTAGGGTTTTTGTTTTTTTTTTTTTGTTACTGCCGAGTGTGTCTCTTAGAAAAGTGTACCCCCTAAGCCTTAGGTTTTGTTGTCTTTTTATAATGCCAAGGGATCTCCGAATCATGGAAATAAATCAAATAAATATGGGAGATATTTTTCTAATTTATTTAGGGAACAAAATCTCTAAATTTGGTGAGGATGGGATTTCATATCTTGTTAAATTGGAAGGTGATTTGAGGGATTTTTTACATGTGTTTTGCATGGGATTTTTTATTTGGGAAGGCTTGGGCGTGCATAGAGGATTGATGAACCTTGGGCGTGTGGTGCATGGGCTTTGTGTGGTGTTTGGTGTTGGCATGGATTGTATGGGCCGAGGCTAAGGTTTGGAAACAGAAAATGACTGAGCGAATCTGAGGCGGGCTAGCGAGTTAAAATCCGATGAGGTGCTACTTTTGGAGTTTTTTCCTTCCGGCATTCGTTTCTTGCAACTTCCGTAACTTTTCAAGTAGTGTCTCCATACGAGACTCGTCATCGGGCTTATGCAAAAATGTAGTGTCTACATATCTATTAAAAGTTTCTCACTCTTCTGGAGTGGAGTCAGGATCGATTTCAACAGGTAGTGGATTCATAGTGACATAAGTCAATTTTTAAAACTCCAAGACAATGCGTATGTTCATTTCCCATTCGAAACAGTTTTCGGCTCCTTTTAGCTTATTGGAATCCAAAAGTTTCATCAATGGATTAACAGTAGCCATCTACAAGACAATATTTTTGAGTAGTAGCAGAATAATTTTCAATTTAAAATAATAACACTAATTGATTATGGAATTTTAAATTTATTAGTGCCATCCCACTACTTTACGTAATTCTGTAATGTCCCTTAACGAAAAAATAGAAATTTGACTATCAAAATTTCATAGCGGGAAGTGGATCCCAATACATCTACTTCAGCCTCACACTAATGACAATCTTGGACTTTATAAACACATTAGGTAGACCTTATAGGTCAATCAAATCATGTGACTCCTAGTTTGGTCCTGAACCGTTTCTTATCCTCACACTAATGACGATATTGGATTAAGACGTGTTCTAGGTATATACTTGTCAATGTGCACTCATGAGCTTCGTATGTACACCCTCACACTAATGATGATATTGGGTGACTGTGTTAACTCATCACGCTACATCTAACGTTTTACAGGAGCGACCTAAGTTCTGAGCACTTATACCCTCACACTAATGACGATATTGGATATAAGTAGTAAGGACCCATTCATATCCGTATTGACCAGACAGACCATCCAATAATGCTCCAACATTACCAATACTATTACTTAAAAAAAGTAATCACCTAATTGCGGGAGATTTATGACAATCAAGTCATTATCTTAATTAGGTCAAAGTTTTAATTTAAAACATGTTTTACATATCCAATATGTCTTATGCATAATTAAATTAAAATTATATAGGCTTAGATTCAAAGACATGTCTAACATGTAACATGTGTAGTGTGGTTAAGCCTTGCTACTGATATCATTAATATTGGGACAGTTGTGGAACCCATAGGGTTGGATCGGTGTCTTGCACAGTGGAAAATGGGTCTAACCCATGGATATCTTGCATGGCTGTAATTTCAAAAATTTTAAAGAAATACTATATTACATTATTAGTGTATAGGAAAAAATCGGGACTGAATCGGAGTCCGGAAACTCCAGAACGGGAGGAAACAAATTCAGCGCGCGTCTTAGGGGCACATCCGCGGCAGTCACGCGCTAACGCACTGTAGCGCCCAGCCTCCACATATATATATTTTTTTAATTTGATGCTTTGTTAAGCATCAAAGCATCGACACTCTGGATTTCCCAGAGAGCTGATGCAAATAGGTTATTTCATCCTATTTGCTACCGATATTCCTTAAACTCTTTAAAAACACCCAAAATTAATTTTTAATATCAAAACCAACACACATGTTATATAATAAAAATCAAGATTTCAAATTATCAAATATTTTTACAAAAACATAAATTTATTCCAAATACGCATTTGCGTAAATTTTGAATCCAATACACAAATCAAATTAGAATCACAATAAGAAATATCTCGTGAATAATTCTAGATCACCCAAAGGTGGTCAAGTGATTCTAGAATGGTAGCCTTAGCTATAAGCTTTTAATCTTGAGTTCTAAACTCTTATTAATTGTTTCGTGTCCAACATGAACATATTCGACCTAATTATAAGTATGTTGTGTTTATACTTCTAAAGTATCATAACACAATTTATTAGCCTTATTTCAACATTAAGTTATGTGATCATGCATCCGATACATATTTCATAACTTACGAGAATTTCAAACTTAGCTAGCAAGCTTGAAGCAAAGATCCAATCTCCTTATCTTTGTTGAAATAGTGGGAGAACTTCCAAAGTGTTGCAAGCTTTTCTTCAAGATACAACCTTGATTCTAATGCTAACAAGCTTCACTCCGAGATCCAATATTGATTTCTCCTAAATGAAATGTTATAGAGACCTCACAAGCTTCTCTAAACACTTCTCTAACTTAGGCTAATTTTCTCTAAGAAAATACTTGTGTATAGCTTTCACAAATTTTTACCTTGCTTAAACTTAATTGAAACCTTCCTAAAGCTTACTATTTATAGCAAAACTTAGGCAATTTTTAATCAATAAATGTCTTATCAAACATTAGGTATGCTTAATTAAATTCATCCAAATATTCATAATTAGGTGTGACTGATCCCATTGTCTACCACTTTGATTTAATTAAATTAAATCAAGATAATTTTTACTTAATGGATTAGTTCAATGTCTACCATTTTGATTTAATCCAATTAAATGAAGACATATAGATTCACACCTATTAATACAAATTTGGAATTACCAAAATATCCTCAAATGGTAGAGATATTTATGAATTTATAATTAAACCCTTTGTGTAATTTTTAATTAATCCAATTAATCCAAATAATTCAAAGTAAATAATCAATGTTATCCAACAACACTTGATTATCTTGGTTGATAATTATAATATCGAATATTATCTTTTATCAAAATTAATCGGCTACTCAAGTGTTCAACGAGTACACTTAATATTGGGACTCTCTAAGTTCAGACACGTTCGTCATATAAGCCTAGCTAATATGTACGCAATTCGGCCACCTCCAAATTCACGAAGAATAGGAACGACCTTTCCGAACTATACAAATCGAGGTTATCAGATATGTTTAACAATCCCTCTGTCGTAGGCTATCTGAGTTGTGCTTAGGAAACATAGAATATACCATCAAGTTTCTTAGGCGCACATCTCATGTTGACATGTCCACGATTCTTCATAACTGATGCGATCCACCATAGGTAATCAACTTTGGCCAATGATTTAAGAATCATGACTTTACTAACATTGATACATAAACCCCATATAATACACATACGGGCAAACGAATTCAATCTTGCTTCGCACTTGATTACTGAGTGTATCGGTCCACACCCAATGAACATATAGAGTTCAGACTAAGAAAAGTTTCTTACATACATGGCATAAAAGTGTGGAGGATCTCACACAAAATCAATGATATCCTATAGTCAAAGGATTACATATGCTACTCGACTTGAGGAGATTCCTATTGACGGTGGTGTGTACTTCCAACTATTAGGAATCACCTGTGAGTCATTCAGTATATGGTCCAACCAATACCCACACGTATATACGAGCTTCCAAAGCTCATGTTACATCGGGTTTAAACCATTGGAACTCCAATTCCAATATACAACATGTGCTAGTCTCTAGGTTATAGGAATTCGACCGTATTCCAAAACCAACGACTAGAAATATTTATTTTAATAATAGTTTAAATAGTAATATTTATCCCAATTTTGGACCACCTAGTGTCCAGTATTACTACAAGACTATTCTAAGGTCGATGTCATTCTTAGCATATCTATACATCAATCTAATACGCATAATAAGGTATGAAATGAAAATGTAGTTATTTTATTAATAAATAATAAAATATACAATTCAGATTGGCACTCTAAGCACCAACTCCAACAAAAAGTGCCAGTTAGATTCCAAATCAATGAGTGGACCCTTTTCTTAAATTGATATTTACTTATTTGTTTTAAATTACGACTTATTTTTTAGCACTTAAGGCATTAGCCAAGTTTTCTTTCAATTATTTTTTTTGAATGAGAATATTTTGAGAAATATTTTAGAAAGTGATGATTTTTAAAAGCATGATTTTGAGGATTTTTGGAGGCCTGAGGGAAAAGCTCACCTCAGTTGTAACTTTGTACAGTTATTGGAATTGACGGTTACTAGAATTGACGAATTCAGAACATGTGCATATGTAGAGCAGGACTAGGGGGACGGCGATACGTAACGCCCATGAATCCTAGATTTCAGGGCTAGGGGGATGGCAAGATGTAACGCCCTCATACGTCAGGTTTTTCAAAGATAAGATTTTCATAAATGATGATTTTGTAAAGGATATTTTGAAAGGGAAGTTTTACGAAAAATGTTTTAGAAATAATTCAGTTTTACAGAAACACTCAGAGTTTTACAGACAAAAAAGATTTCTAGATGGTTTTATAGAAAGACTTGTATTTTCAGATAAAAAAGAGATTTCAGAAAAGGTTGTTTTCTTGAAGATGATTTTGATTTCAGAAACAAATAAATATTTTGTAAAGTATTTCAGTTTTCATTTTTAAAATTGTCCACTCACTAGGTCGTGCAAACGATCTAACCCCCCTTACTCCCCAGTTTCTTTGTTTTGTAGGTTTACCCGCAAGACGAGCTCGGAATGATGGATACTGATACTAGTCACTATGGTGTTTGGCCCACTGAGTCAAGTCAGTGAGAGAGTTCAGTTAAAGTCACAATAAAGTCATGCATCAGATATTAGTATGGTATCAGTCATTGTATTGAGTAAAAGTATCCATAAACAGAGTTGTAAGATGTATTGTTATTAAGTAAACATTTATGAGCATTGAGTTGCATTCTATGTTGTTGAGATTGGGCAATGGTCCCTATGCATGTGTTTAGATTTGAGATGAGTTAATAGTATTGATCATAGTTATAAAGTCAGGGGATCAGGGGAATAGGTCAGCCTATTCCCTGTCGGTAGCATCTCTTGGAGAGGGATGTTACACAGAGTGAGTATGATTCTTGACCCATGATATGATTAGTCCCTTAAATTTAATATTTAATCTAATCTTTACTTTATGCATGCATGTATTTTTTTAATTTGATTAAAATAATGTGTATAACATATTTTACGAAAAATCCATATTTAAAATAGGGTTTTATAATTAATATGTATTTGATACAAATTTCTTGGTCCGTCTTGTCAATACGGATTATAGATAATTTTTCTATGACTATATCCGAGAACGTGCCAAAGCTGTGAGGATATAATCGGTAAGAATTTATTTGTAATAGATAAATATTTGATATTATGTAAATTCAAGCGAAAGCAGAATCCTAAACATGCCAAAGCTGTTAGGGTTACGCGAGTATCTTGAATTTATCATTGACAAGTTTAACTTTGATACGTCTTCTTGTGAACGTGCCAAAGTTGTCACAAGGAGAACCGATTAGGACCTGAACCCAGGAGTCACTGGTGAGTGATTGACAATGAGTTGTCTACCTAATGAATATACGTAAGCGAGAACGTGCCAAAGCTGTGAGCTAAAACATATTCATCGGGTCCACTTTTCACTATTGTATTTAATTTGATTATTGAATATTTTGTATTCTGTATGGGGATTACAGTCTTACATTAAATAGTGGGAGGGGCATTTTTTAGATTAAAAATCCATGATCTATTTAATTCTTTTAATTATATGAAACTGTTTTATCTGCAAATCATTTTTCGCTATCTATGTTGAAAGTTCGTATTTATCTTAGGTTCTGAACCTATGCGGAATTAATCATAATTAATCAAGACAAGTCCTAATTAATGTGCCTATGAATTCTCAACAAGCAACCACAATATAAACAAATAAAATAAATTGCGGAAAATAAATCAATAACATAAAATCAACACAATAATTTTGGTGATAAAGTGGAAAACTCGTGCGAGTAAAAAATCACTCCGGGTATCTCAGCCACCAGCCCAATCCACTATATAGAGAAAAACTTACAGCAATGGTCAAGACCTATGGTGGCGACTTAACCGACTCAAGTACCTCTAGACTGTAAGAACTCAAGGAACTCCTTAAGCCTGTAACCCATGGTTTTCTTTAAAACCTCTGAAGTCTCTTAGTAGATTGTCTCTGCAATTCTAAACGCCGGAACTCCGACTACCGAACTTCCTCCTAAAGAACTCTGTAGGATTATGAATTTTAGGTAAGTTTGTGTTGAAGGTTTATCAAAGAGAGATTCACACCATTAACAAAGAAGATAATAGGATGAAGAAGGTCTTCAATGGTGGAATCAAAGAAGGTTCAAAGCTTTGAAGGATTTGGTCTCAAAGGATTTGTGTTTCAACACTTGGGGATAGTGGCACATGTTCTATTTATAGGTAGGGTGAAGATTTAGGGTTTTTCAAAGTGAAAAAGCTGAAAAATACGTTCAGATCGTAGTCGCGTTGGAACGATTACTCGAACACACCACGAACAGGTGCCCACTGGAAATACTCGTTCGAACGCTACTCGAACGCACCACGAACGCTTGCTCTCTGGAATGTTTCGTTCGAACGCTTACTCGAACGTACCATGAACGTTTGCTCTCTGGAATATTTTGTTTGAACCTAATGGAGAACGTGCCACTAATGCCACACGTTTGAACGATGCAACGAACGTAGCACTAACGAAAATGCTCCAGCTTTGCCAAATACCAGTCCAATTGCTCCATGATTTTTAAGACTTGTTACAACTCAATTGAACTTATTTTTCCATGGATATTGCCAATAAAAATGGAACATACAATCTCCCCTTTTGGCATTCCGTGATAAAACACTACCTAATATAAAGACTACGGTAAAAGACCCTAAAAGAAAATAGCAAACTGTTAATGATCAAAACTGTGACTTATTACATTAGAACTCGATCTAACACCAGTAGTATTCAAAACAATGCCACCTCAGCAACAAACTTGCTTACCTGAAACATCCACAAACAACAATATACCGTGAAAAGCATTGGGATTAAAGCAGGTATAAAACTCAAGCATGTACAAGTAGATATCCTTCTCCCCCTTAATCTTAACTCTCATTAAAACGAAGATATCAAATAGATATTCTACGCTACTACTCCCCCTTAAACTACTCTCCCATTTTTTGTCACGAAATGACAAATGAATAAGGTACCAGGATAAACAACATGAGATAACACATGCAAGAGTATAAGCAAACAAAATTTACTCTATCTCAATAACAGGCCCACACAATTAGCTTAAGATCATACAGAAAGTAAATACTCATAGATATGTAAAATAAATGGTATGCTATGACAAGAAGCATGATCGGCGTGATCACACACGTATAACGCAAGTGCACGTATCGCTCAAGTAGTATAAAAAGTATCGATCCCACGAGGACTTAATACCTAAGCTATTAATTTATGAAGTCAAATGTTTACGAGTATCTAATAGAATGGTTGTTGATTGGATGGTGATTTTAAACTAAAAAAGTAAATAAATTAGTACGAATGTAAATTAAAGGAAAATTCAATATTATTAAACTATCTAGGGTTGTGAATCCTTCCAATATCTTTTAAAGATGAAGTGGTTATCTCATGTTTGTGCAATATATTGGTTTATTAACCTGGAACACGAAATTATGCAAAAGCCTCTGTCGATGGTCAGATGCAAATACCCAGTGTAACCTAATTAATCATATGTCTATGTTAATCAAGTTACTTGAATTCATTAAGATTAAGTTCAAATTGTGGCTACCCCCGCCCGACAGGTATAAGTCTATCCTGGAAGGAAATCCATTAAGGGGTATCTAATCCTTAAAAGAGATCGTGGGCTATTAAGTCTAAGGATGAAACCTAAAATTCTTCCGTCAAGTTTATTTTAAGTTTACCAGATCAATCTTATTAATGGACAGTTAAAAAGAAGCATTAAGCTTAAGACTTAATAAATAAACCTTTATATTACCCAATATACAAAATAACCCCTTATAAACCGGTGATATTTGAATTCATCACAACCTCAGATAATATGTTTAGTTACAAGACATACTTAGGATTACTAAACACTTAAATAAACAAAACATCATAAAAAATAACTTGGAGATAAATAAAAGTAAAATTACAATAATGAAAGAAAATATTGGGGTTAGAGGATCCACTTTTAATATTTCAAAATTAGAAATCTCATTTATTGTCAATGTTTATAATTATATTTAACCAGACCATAAATGCGGTAATTCCATTTGTCTCAATTAAATCCAACCGACCATATAGGCGGTAACAAGGTTATTACTTAAATCGACCATATCGGCGGAAACTACATCTGAAATGTAAAACCGACCATAAATGCGGTAAATATGGTTGTCACCTAAACCGGCCATATAGGCGCTAACTAATTAATCCAAATTTTAATTAAAATAAGGGAGATTAATCTAATTTATTATATTAAAAGTCTCACATTTTCACCTCAGCAGAATGAGATTACCTACTCAAGCTGTAAATGAAAACATACAAAATTGTATTATTAAATAAAAAGAAAATACAAGAAACCTTAAATAAATATACAAGACACTTTCCTTTAGGCTTTCATGGAGAAATTCCTCCAAAGAAAGCATGAAAAATTTATAAAGTTTAGCTTGGTATTTATAGGCATATCTAAAGGCTTCCACCAATTTCTCCACCAATTACTCCACCACACATGACATCAAATGTGGCACCAAACACGGCACCAAACATGGCACCAAAAGCATGTTTGATGGAAGTTTGACAATTTTTATTTTTTTTATTTTGAAAATGACTTAAATAATTACACATAACATACTTCCGAATATTTTATCAATTTCGGTTATGGAAACGTCAGAATTCGAAATTATTATGAAACTTCAAAGTTGTAGATATTTGAGCTTTATTTAATCTGGAACTTGAATCACCTCAATCCGATATCGGAGTAAGAATTTACGGCCAAAATACGACAATTGTGCAAAGTTGGAATTTCTGAAATTGTACTTCGTTAGAACGATATTTCAAGTTTCCACTCTCCAAAATCAAAAAGTCAAGTCTAGTTTTTACCCTTATTTGTTCTATATTTCGTCCTGATTGATTTCATTAAGTCCCGATTTTATTTTATCAGTAAAATAAACTAGAACATATCAAAACATTCATAAAACTCGAGAAATTGTACAAAATATTAAGTAAAATGGGTGGTAAATAATGATATACTTTTCGCTCATCACACCCCCAAACCTAACATTTTGCTAGTCCTTGAGCAAAACAACAAAATAAAATGCAACAAATAATTAAAATTAAACTAAGCCACTTTCGTAGGGATCACAGTTGCATTTAGCGTATACAACAAGCCTTTAAACCCCTATGTGTTCCTAGTGGAAGAGTTGTAGTCTCGTGAGGGCTTACAGTGACAATACCCACAAACGTCAATCTAATGCACACAAAAGTAAAAAGACAAGAGAAAAAAGAATAAACAAGTTAGTGACTAAACAAGTGAAACTTCTTATCCAAGTTAGTAGTTGTTTTCTTTCTTTCTAAATTACCAAATAAGTAAATTCTTCGATTATTTTTACCATTCTTCATATACACAACCAACAAGGTATTAATTAAATCATTGTGCCCACAATATTCATAAGTGTAGTTGAAAAGAGAGTAATATTTTTGTCCTAAAGTTAAATCAGAATTCACACTTTTTTTTTTGGCAATGGATTTTTTTTTTGTTTTATTTATATACAATATATTTCATCCATGTAGCGAGTTTTGGGTCAGTGACTCCCAAGCCATTTGGATTTAGGGCACTAGTGTTAAGACACCATTACATAATTAATTACTCGGATTTCAGATATCTATTTTTTTCTTAATATCTTTGATCCATGTAGCGAGCTTTTGGCCAGTGACTCCCAAATAAGTTGGTTTTAGGGCACTAGATGTTAAGACACCCCTACAGACTTAATTACTTGGATCTCAAATGTGTGTTTTTTTTATAACATCTTTAATCCATGTAGCGAGCTTTGGGCCAGTGACTCCCAAACCAGTTGGCTTTAGGGCACTAAGTGTTAAAACACCCATAAAGACTTAATTACTCGGATCTCAGATTTTTTTTTCATTGCTTTTTTTAAATACTTCCTCCAATTAAACTAGAGTACTGAATATTACAAACTTTTCACTTACAACTCATGGTCGTATGTTACCATGCATGTTGATAATACCTGTCAACTGAGCATATGAAGATCCAATTTAGTCAGTATTATGGAGAATTCACAAATTAAATAATTCAAAAGGAAATAAACAAAAATTAACTTGTTACGAATAGGTTGAGATACGTCTCAGAAGTGGAAATTCCTTACACAGCTATCTCAAACACTAATTTCCACCTGATTAGTCAAATTAAAAACACAAAAAACAAAATAATTTTTTTTTATATTTTTGATTTAT
Source organism: Zanthoxylum bungeanum (assembly GCA_019454045.1). Lineage (NCBI taxonomy): Eukaryota > Viridiplantae > Streptophyta > Magnoliopsida > Sapindales > Rutaceae > Zanthoxylum > Zanthoxylum bungeanum. The sequence continues at coordinate 14,441 of SKCR01000102.1, forward strand.
ATATTTTTTTTTTGAATTTTTGAAAAATTTTGACTAAAAAATAAATAAAAACAACACAACGAAAAATAAATACAAGATACTAGTCAACTATTCCCCACCCCCAAACCTAATTGAGACATTGTCTACGATGTCTTAAAAAGAAGAAGAATAGTTTAGAAGACAATACCTGGTTAGTTGAAATTCTACATCTAGAAAGAAAATTAAAGGTTAAGTTCCAGATTTATCCGACGCTTATTACAACGATCATTATCAGACCAGTTAATCTTCGAAAGGATAGGGTCAATTTGTGGTTCAAAGGCTAAAAGTTGGTCAATTAAATCATGGGCAGTTCTGGCAATGAAGAGGATATCTTTTACAGGCTTCGACACGAATCCATTTCTCCGGGCATCATCAAGAAATTGACAAAGAAAATCATAAAATCCATCTGCATTAAACAATCTAATTGGTTTCTGGTGCATGTTCAAGTTCGCCCAAGATAGTACTGTAAGAATTTGCTTCATCGTACCCAAGCCACCTAGCAAAGCAATAAAAGCATCAGCACGGTTAATTATTTCTACCAGTCATTAAGACATGCCTGGAACGATAAGTTCCTCTCCGTTTGATTGTGTTATAAGATTCGCCTCTGCCAAAGGTCTTGGGATGATTCCCAGAACTTGACTACCTCATTCATGTACGGCCCTTGAAATGTACCTCATTAGTCCAAGATTGCCACCACCATATACTAGGTGCATATTCCTTTCAGCTATGACTCGACCCAATTCATGTGTTTCCGCTACGAATTATGGTTTAGAACCAGCACTAGTACCGCTATACATGGCAAAAAAGCCCGAGGCCCGGCCCGGCCCGCCCGGCGGGCTTTGGCCGGCCCGAGGCGAAAAAAGCCCGGGCCGGGCTTCAAAATGGGGGCCTGACTCAGGCCCGGGCCCGGGCCGGGCTCAACCCAAAAAGCCCGGGCCGGGCTTAAAATAAATAATAAAATATTTTTAATTATAAAATTATATATTTATATAATAAATTTCTTATATTTATAATTTTTTATAATAAAAAAATCGGGTCCAGGCTTAAAATAAATAAATAAATATTTTTATTTATATAATATATATATTATATAATAAATTTTTTATTTTTATAATTTTTTATAATAAAGAAATCGGGCCCGGGCCGGCCCGGCCCGGCCCGATGACAGCCCGGGCCGGGCTTTTTTCGGGCCCGGGCCAAATTGTTTTTTGCCGGGCTCGGGCCGGGCTTAGCAAAGCCCGGCCCGTTGCCATGCATAAGTACCGCAAAACACACAAATATTTACAACTCGTCTTCTTGAAGTTGCTTCCATTTTTGTTTTTATGTATTTTTTTCTCAAGTCTGGATGCCTTCAAGAGTGCAATGATGAGTTGAATTTATAGAACCTAAAAAAAATGTGAGTAATAATAGCACTAGTACTTGCCAAATGATAATTATTAGCTAAACGGTAAAATATATCGTGAAAGTCTGGATCATGTTGGAGAAAATAAAAGAAAATAATAAAACAAATCAAAATTATTAGATAAATACAAAGAGATAATAATATTTACAAGAAGTAACGGCTTGAATGACGTCTATGCGTCTGGGGCATGCTTCCCATCCAATTTTCTTATAAATTGGCAAACAAGGTCTTTTAGAGTCAGATTCCAGAGACTTAAATGTTGTTTTTCTTTTTGGAATTGTGCAAGTAACATACGAATTGCATGATACACATATCCACTGGAATGCGTCTCAAGAGTCAATGATATGTCATCCAAAGACTCCTTACTCATGTCATCCCTAATAAATTTAATTTTATCTTCACGGTTATCAGACACCATTCCTAAAGAACGAAAACGAGTATTACATGTCATGCGTGCACATTTATAGCAAACACCTAGTCTTTTAGTTCTTTTTTTCTTAGCATAGGTGCTTCTTCATAAACCAGGCATATATGAAATAAAAGAGTCAGAGGACTCACCTGTCAATCGGACCCGTGCTTCAATAATCCAACGAAAATGTCATTAGGAATACCTTTGATCATCAGAAGTCTCATTCGTTCCAAGCAAGCTTTGTAGACTTTCATCAGAGAGTTTTGATGGAGATGAGGAAATTGCTTGTGAAGATTTGCGAGAACATCTTCCATCTTGAAATGTGACTTTACCTACAAAAATAAAACACACAAAATCTAAATATATACATAATTTGCGTGGGTTGCCTCCCTGCTAGCGCTATATTTAATGTCGTCAGCAAGACATGACTGGCCAAAAGACTAGATCTGAAAGTGTGATACTTTTTTTTTGTCGCTCAAATGGTTCTCCTCAGTAGTGCTTGACACGCTGGCTGTTAACTTTGAATGTATCGTCGGTGTTGGGATCAAGTAACTCAACAACTCCATATGGTAAAACCTGAGTAATCACAAATGGACTCGACCACCTTGATTTCAGCTTTCCAGGGAAAAGTTTCAACCTTGAATTGTATAACAACACCTGCTGCCTTGGTTCCAGTTGTCTGCGCACTATTTTTCGATCATTCCACTTCTTGGTCTTTTCTTTGTATATTATGGCATTCTCATAAGCCTGTAGGCGAAATTCCTCCAATTCGTTGAGTTGGTGGAGTCCTTTTTCTCATGCTACTTGTGGATCAAGATTTAACTTCTTCAGTGCCCAATACGCTTTGTGTTCAAGCTCCAGTGGCAGATGGCATGCTTTCCCAAACACCATTCGATATGGGACATACCAATGGGTGTTTTGTAAGTTGTTCGGTAGGCCCATAATACGTCATCCAGTTTTGTAGACCAGTCCTTCCTTGTTGATCCAACGGTTCTTTCCAAGATTCTTTTGATCTCCCTGTTTGAAACTTCAACCTATGTATTTGACTGTGGATGGTAGGCAGTGGAAACTTTATGAGTAACTCAGTATTTGGATAGAAGTGCATCGAAGTATCTGTTGCAGAAATATATGCCACATCACCGATAATTGCCCGATGTGTTTTGAAGCGAGTGAAAATATTCTTTTTAAGGAATTTTATCACCATTTGTGAATCATTTGATGGCAGTGCTATTGCTTCAACCCATTTGGAGACGTAGTCTACTACAACTAGTATGAACAGGTTTCGGAATGATGGAATAAAGGGTCCCATAAAATCAATCCCCCATACATCAAATATCTCCACTTCCAGATATTTTGCAGAGGTCGTTCATTTCTCCTCGATATATTTCTCGTTCTCTGGCACCTATCATATTGAAGAGCAAATAAGTAATATATTTATGTATGTGTGTGTAGAATTGATTTTGGAGAACGAATTCAGTGTGCTAGTTTGGATTAATGTAATCTTAGCAGTAAGTATATGGTTGATCTTGAGCATGATAAATAAATATGCATAACATAAAATACTTATAGAATGAAAGCTTGAAAAGAGTAGAATTTAGATGTAATTTATTTAAAGATATGCATGGACATCTGCATGTGCATATATGATAACATAAAAACTAGCATGGCTGTGATTAGTAAAAGCATAAGAAACGTATATACATGTTTGTACATTAAGATTTTATGAAATCGTGTTGAGATTAAGAAAGATTTCGAAATTCAAAGTAATTTAAAAAGAAAAGTTTCAAATGCTTTTGAAGGAAATGTATTTTAGGAAAGTTTTTACAGTTTTAGAGATTTAAAGCATGATTTATGGTTTTTCGGGGCATGAGGGAAAAACTCACCCCAGTATGTAACTATTACAATTGGAATTGACGGATACAGAGGACATGTGCACATGTAGGGCCAGGATGGCGGCTTAGGATCGTGTACCTGGTCCCTAGTATAGAGCTTGGGCGGTAGCATTGATCCGCTCCCCCAGTTCTAGTGGTGGTTACGTTGCAGTTGAGTTGTTGTCCTGGACGTGACTACACCCAGTTGAGTTGTTGTCCTGGGTGTAGGGCTCTACGTTGCAGTTGAGCTATTGTCCTGGACGTAGAGCACCACCAATTTCAGAGATGCCCAGTTGAGTTATGGTCCTGGGCATAGAGACGTCCAGTTGAATTATGGTCCTGGACGTAGAGCAGTTTTCAGTTTTTAGATACTGATTTTAGTTTTCAGAGACACAGATTTCAGATAGAGACCTCAGTTTTCAGAAACAGTTTTTCAGATGAACAGTTTTTAGAAATAGTTTTTAGAAAGCAGTATTTCAGAAAGACGGGTTTTATAAAGAGTTTCAGAAAATAGTTTTTCAGAAAAGATTTTCAAAACGTATTTTATAAAAAGCACGACGTGATAAAGTAGAGCATAATTTATGGTTATACAGAAAGATCATATATTCTAGAAAATCATTTGAGATACATATAGTTGATAGTGACGCATGATAGCATTGTTACATCTATTTGCATGCCATGTCTGTATGAGTTGTATAAGAGTAACTTCTTGTGATTGATAATGCATGGTAATATGACTATATATATATATATATATGCATGCATGATTTAGGTTGTGTGATAAGATGTTTGATAGAATGAATAGTTTAAAATTCTGATTTGATGATATTTCAATAAGATTAAAGGAAAATAATGGATAAGAGTAATATGGTTAATTCTTAACTTAGTAATTAAGAAAATAGAGATTTACTCTTCATGTGATAAATGTTAAGATGTGGTCAGGATTTTAATATATATATATATATATATATATACACGAACAGATAGAAAAGGATTTGGTAACTAGTAACTTGTTTATTTAATGAAAAAGAACTATAGAACTAATTCAGACTTTGTAAATATTTAAATGGCCTTATAAGTAACCAGGTTAATACGGAAACTGAATTAAGCTTTGGGTATTTGTCGCTCAAGGAATGAGCGTAGTTACTTACTGAGTCTTATGACTCACACCACAACAGTTTGTTAGTTTTGCAGGTTGGTGACCCGATCGGTCAACCACAGATTCCAGAGCTTGAGAAGCCGGATAACAGCATTGCAGTCAGCCAGTCACCAGGTCTTGGGAGTAAAGAGTCAAGTTGTATAAGTCTGATTGTAAAGTAATTAAGTTGTATAGTATAATTGTAAAAGTTTTTGTTCATACGCATTTTCGGGCACGGAGCCCAGTTGTATTATGGTTTGAGGTAATTATTTTAGTGAAATGTTGTGTCGGGCCCTGTAGGTTGTTTGAGGTGCTGGACTTTGATCCAGGTTGCATGACTTTTAGCATAGGTCATGCCGAGTTTTCGTCAAAGTCAGAGGCTTATGGAGTCAGGATTTGCCTATCTCCTACCGGTAGCATTCTGGCTTAGGCGGGATGATACAAATAAATACGATCCGGATTGGCGCTCAAAGCACCAACCCTAACAATTTCTCCCACTTTCTCTAGTGTCAATCCACGGTATCATAAACACATCTTAATGTGTTTCAAATACGCATGGCCCTCAAGAACTCACCTAGCGCTCAAAAGGTAGGCAACAACGAGTAAGCCCGCTATGACATATTGAGTTTGTCCAACAAACACAACTATTTCCCTTAGCCAGCATCATTCGTATTCTGTAGAAACTAAATTCTACATCAATATGATTCAGATGCCACATCAACATTGTGCTTCAGCTACTAAGTTTTCTAAGTATTTACGGATCAAATCTAAAATATTGTGTAGATGTTGTTATATTTTATATCGTACCGCAAGCATACGGTGTCAAGTTTTAGTATAAATATGAGTTAAGAGTGTTGAACCCACAGGGATTGCGTTAACTCACACTAAATACTACAATTGATAATCCTAACTTTATTTAGACAATAATTAAAAAATATTTAATTAAATAAATAAAATATAAAAATATTTTGATAAGAGGAATTAATACGATAGAGAATCTAGATATTGATTTCACCTAGCTGTCGCCTATGTATTTGTCATGCCAATTAATAATTGTTCAGTTATATTGTTTATAAGTCAAGATTCCGAAAATATTCATTCCATCTCTCGAGCATCAGTGAAAATATCATCAACTACAGACTTCGATATCTCTATAAAAATCTAGTAGTTAATAACTCTTTACGCTTTGTGATTCTATGTTAACGACTTCAAAGGAACTTATGTATTCTCTCGAACTCTATAAAATTCCTATGTTATATTCTCTAGATCTATTCAAAATCCCCTCTCTCGAGTGATAGATTTCAAACATGTATCATCATATTTGTGGCCAGCAAACACAAAGCATTAAACTCAAAAGAATATAAATAACTCAATAAAACTTCATAACAAAATTAGCAAACAATACAAGGTTCAAGCATCGATTACATCATTCTCCAGAATTAAGGAGTTTAGTTCATGATAATAGATAAAAATAATGATAAACAAGTCATGAATCTAATGGAAATCATTAGAGTTATAAGAAAGAAACAAGAAGATAAAACCCGAATTGAATCTATTCCTCTTCGGACGTCACTGCCTTCGTTTCCTCTTGTCACTCTTCAATCCTCCTCCTTGGATCTCTCTAAAAATATGTGTTTTTTATTTTGTGCTGTGTATTCCCCTCCCTTTTTAGTCTTGGACGAACTAATGTATTTATAATAGAGCCTTGGTGTCATTGAACATGTTAAAAACTCTAAATTTATGTTTCTGAAGCGTGTGTCCCGCAGCACCGCGGTGCCTGGGCTTGGCGCCACGGTGCCAAAGCCCCTGGATTTTGTATAGAACGCATAGAGCCCTTTGAGTAGATGCAAATTGATATATTATGGGTCTCATAACTCTTTCTAGATCAAAGATTATAGCCTTTTTAAATTCAGTGCGCAGCTGATGCTGATTTTTGCCTGTTCTTGAGTCTGATGCTTCCAATAGGTCCCGAAACACGCTTACTTGCTCCATTCTTGATGTTCTAATGCTTCCTACAAATAAGACATAAAATAAACTATAAATGACAGTAAATGACTAGAAACATAATAAAATAATAGGCTAAGGATGTCGGAATAAGTAGGTATAAACCGCACTTATCAGTAGACAAACGCAAACACAACACTAATAACAAACTTTTAATCTATAAGGTCACTATGCAACTTCATAAGTCAATAATTCATAAGTTGCATCTAATTCCACTCACAAAATAGAATCCTCTATGACACTCCCACTGCATCTTTTCTGACTCTTTATGACGTAGACTGTCTAATGTCAGAATTATACTCAAAACTAATATGACCCAAACAGTTGCATATAGTATGCTCCATGAATTAGAAACTCGTTCTTAATATCTCAAATATCACAAAGAACATGTTTCAAAATTCATCATATGGTCTATAGGGTATCAAAATAACTCATAACAATTACGATTAAATTAATATATTTAATCGTATATAACAAAGTATTCATTATGTCATCATCCCATGATACATAAGATTGATTATACATTCTAATCAATATCTCTTTCAATAAAGGAATCATCATTTATGAAAGACGAATACAATATATAAGACACACACTAACTGTCAAACAGTTATACTAACTGTCATACAAATAGTCTTGTTGTGTCCTTTATTAGATCATATCTAATGCACGACTAATAGGAGTATCTCACAAGTCTCCCGGTTTTATATCATATATAAAACTTTATATCGAATGTAACAGAGACTACTCCCACTTCTTTCACGGAGTAAAGAAGACTTAGGTAAATCTTTTACCTCACAAACATCTCATTATTACCATAATAATAATAATGTCGTTAGGATATATAACATTAGAAAATAATTTGTACGCTCCCATTAACCCTACTGTCACACATGTATTCTATATACTTTGATAAAATCAGACAATCTGACTAATATCAAAATTAGAGAACACGGATTTCTTTAAGGCTCACCCGAGTCTACAATAGGCTCTATAAGCTAGTATATCAAACTACAATCTCAGAAGAACACAAACTCTAGGGCCATTCCAGAATGTACTCTTCAATCAAAGAAATCCCAACTGATTTCTTATCCGAAGAAGTCATTCAAAAACACCACTTTGTATTTTTTAGCTAAAATACACAATTTAATATCAACATTAACCAACAGATCTTAAATTATTCAATCAGTGCGACTAGAGACAAGTTTCCTCATAATCTATAATAGATTGCTGAGTATAATTTTTCTCACTGTCATACTATAAAGGTCAAACCTTTAATAAGCTCACTGTGATTTTGCTGCGTAAACCATTTCCATGTTTTATGAACGATTCATAATGAAAGCTCAATCAAGTTCCAAACTTGATCGTAGTAAGCTATGAAAAATCTTAGATCTATGGTTTAATGCTAATTTCCGGAATCGATATCAAATATCGTTCCCATTATAAGTTATAGAATATCTTTCTTCGATAAGAAAACAACATAACCATTAAGTATCAAATATTTTGCAAATGATTCTGACATCTTATTGAACTTATATGGAAGTAATTAAAGGGTATTTTCATCTTATTAATTATGTAGTTCCATTTATAGTTTATCACTCTCACATTTGACTTCAATAAGTCAAGTCTTTTCTATAATGGTCAACATTTGATGTTACACTCCAAGTAATAAAATAATTTTATTATTCGGGATCGTAGAAAATATATTCTATCAAATAGAATACAATATTAAATTAAAGAGAATAAATGATAAACTTTTACTTGTACCTCTAAGGCGCAAATACCTTCGATTATATAACCATTATACAAAAGAAAGATTCAAATCTCAAACTTTTTAAAGATTCGAATTTTCTACCTATACATATCATATACGCAATTGTAGAAACTAATGGAACATTAATTAAAATGATGAATAAGTGTTACTGGAGCATATCCCCAACAGTATTGAAACTAATTCGGCAACACTCAATATCAAACGAATCAAATCATATATAAGATTCGATTATTCCCACTTACTTATTTCATTACGATGGAATCGTAGAGGAATAATATTGAGTAAGAATCATATTCAATTCAATAACCTTAGAACTAATTACGATAAATTCATATGTTTGATCATATCAAACATCTTTGAACAATTCAAAGACTCATGATGAATTTTTAAAGATACAATTTTCAAAACTTCAGATCGAATATCTTTGAACCAGTCAAAATATTCTATCCGTGTTTCATCAGAAACACGTAACTAAGTCACGACGATTCATTGACTAAGTTACGAAGTAAAGAAAACTACCTTAAGCAATTTACAATTCATTAAAGTACATACATCCAATATATGAGTTTAATAAATTTTTCGGCCCAATGACAATCATTGGTTAAATAAGATTTAATCACCTTCCCGAATACAATAGTCATTAAATGGATAAGGATATGTGGTGTGATCTCGTATCAGACCATCCTTTACCATATGGAATAAGCATCTAATATTTAAGTGATAAAATCTCATAAAACAGTGTTCTAAGTTATTTAATTAACCGAATATTTTTCTTAATGTTTATCTATTCGTCAATGACACTACTAGTTGTTTTAAAATATGTAACAACTGTTTACAGAGAATAAGTAACTATCCAATAGTCGCAAGTTCTAATATCAAATATCGAAACAATCATTCAAAAATATTTTAAATAACTAGACGGGAGATTTGGTATCCAATACCTATAGTTGTTGTATTATGAAAATCGATATTTTCTATACATAACTATACGCATCTTCTTTCTTTAACTTTATTATTTATCTTCAACTATTTACAACATTTGCAAATAATTTAAAAGAAAATAGTGTTTGACACGTGACCTCTAAATGTCACTAAAGTCAAGAAACGTCATTATCAGATAAACAAATACTTAATGGGGTTTTCTTAATGCCAGTGAAGAATCTCGAGACATGAACCAATTCATGTCAAGCTTTACTTCATAAGAAACTATTCTATCTAGAATGATTATATCATAGTCTATTCTAATCTAGAACCTATTCTAGAAATCTGCCACTATAATTGAAGTCAGAATACATATATAAAATATGCATGCATTGGATAAAAGTTTAATTCTATCTAAATAATAGAATAAGGAAAAAAAAACATAAGCGACAATTTTCATAATATTACACACTACATTAGTTATGGATTTTTAACCTAGCAGTGCCTCCCACTACTTTACATAATACCGTAATCCCCATCCTAAAATGAGAATTCCACAATTTAAATCGAATTCCAAAATGGGAAGTGGACCCCATAATTATACTTCGACTCACAGCTTTGGCACGTTCTCGCCTAGGTATATTCACGGGTAGACAACTTATTGTCAATCACACTCACTGTGACTCCTGATTTTATCCTGACTGTTTCTCGTTGTGACAGCTTTGGCATGTTCACAGGAGGCGTATCAAGGCTTCACTTGTCAATGACAAATTCAAGCTACCGATGTAGTCCTGACAGCTTTGGCACGTTCAGGATTTCCACTTTCACTTGAATTTGTCTCTTATCATATAAGTTCTACCTACGAAAATGAACTACCTTCAACATAACTGCACAGATTTGGCACGATACATCTATAGCATCATGAAAACATTTACATCCATATTGACAAGGCGGACGAAGAAACAAGAATTCCTAATACTAGTCACTTTATAAAACCTTATTTAACGGGGATTTTCCTAAAAGATGTAATTCACTTTATTTAATCAAATTAAAAAAATACATTCATGTACAAAGTAAAGATTAGATTAAATATCAAATTTAAAGGGCTAATAATATCATAGGTACAGAATCAGACTAGCTCCGATACCATTTTGTTGGGGTTTTATCGGGGCAACGTAGCGGAAGAAGTGCGGTTCGGGTGAAATCGTAGTTTAAAAATTTTAAAATTACAAATAAATTATTCAATATCCAATATTAAAAATTCATTCATATTTCACCTAAACATATTTATTCGATATCAAATAACGACATAAACAATATAGAAACACTGTGAAACTTTTACGAAAATGTTTTTTCGCAAAATAGCATAAAATGCGTTTCCAACCGAACTGACCGACCAATGCATATAGAGGCTACCCAGGTCAGCCTCAAAAATATTTGGACAGTTCGTGGACTGCCCAAACAGGGACCAACTCACTGTTTGGACAACTGTTACTCGGTAACGCCATTTTTCGCCATTTTCGCGTATTTTCACTTCCAAACAATTTCCGGTAATTATTTTTCTTGGGAAATTAAATTAAAATTATTTATTATTTTAATTACTCAATACTTAAAAATTGAAATTTTACCCAAGAAATCATATTTCTTGAAAATTATTGTTTGACCCCTAAACTTTATATTTTGTTCATTTTAGTCCTCAAATTGTCAAATTTAATTTTGGATGATTCCAAATCAGTTCTAAAATGATTTTCAACATGTACAACACATCAAAATATAAATTACAACAAAATCCCCACTAAATTCTAAAATTGCCAAGAAGTGCCAAAGGTATCCAAATTTTACAATTTAGTCCAATCTTGTTCAAAATAAGTTAAGATCAAATCCAATTAATCCCAAATTTAATATGCGTCATATACACACCATAATATATCACATATATGAAAATCCCCAAAAATGGAATAGGTTAAGAACCCTAATTTCTCAAATTACTCCAATTGATCAATTTACACTAAATTGAATAAATTCAACACTTTAATCAATTCTTTAACACACCAAAAAAGTCTCACCACTTGAAATAACTCAAGAAAAATTCTAGGTTATAAATGAGTGGCCTTAAAGCTCTAGAATGACAACTTGATTACTAATTAATCAAAAGAATTCTTAATAACCAATTATAAGCATACTTTGTTAATAAACATGCCAACATCTTTCCAACAAGTCTCAAACCAATTTAATCACATACTTAAAGAGTAGAGAAAATTATAAGCAACACATATTGAAGCTTAGAAACATGGAAAAAAATTTCTAGTCGAAGAAAGTTTGAAATACTTACAAAATCAAATTTTCCTTAAGCTTTTTCCTTTGTTCTTCAAGCTTTTTCTCTCAAACTTTACTTGTAACTTATTTGGTAACTTGTGTTAATGAAAGAAAATGAAACAAAAAACCTTATATACTTTCCCACATTTGGCGTGAATGGTAGGAAAATAATAATGAGAATTTTGTTAATTTCATCTGAATTTCATTTACTAAGTTACATGTTCCATTTGGTAACTATTACCAAAAAGTACATCAACAAGTGTATCCAGCCAAAACATGCTATTTCCTAACCTTAATCATGATATATGATATTTATAAAATAATTACTTTAATCATTTAACATTTAAATAATTAAATAATTAAATACAAATATCCTAAATATATGTATTATATTTACATTAAATAATCAAAATACATATATTAAAGATATATGTCAAATATCTCAATTTGACATTTAATTAATGTGCATTTAATAAAATCAAATATTAAATACAAATACACATTAATAGGAAATAACAATTAGGTCCATTTGCATGTATTTTTCATTTAACTATTAAACGATTTATAAATAATCTCCATTATTCATAAAAGTTGCGCTAGTGCTCTACGAGTATATTTCATTAGTGAGACTCTCTAGATTCAGGCATATCCGTCACGAAATCTAATTTCGTGTCCATAATTCACCCACCCGTAAATTATGACGACCACGGATAAACTCGTTGAATCATACAGGTCGAGGTCATTGCATACGTATAATCCCTCCTTCACAGGTATCCGAATTATCTTAGAGATATAGATATTGTTAGCACCTTTCTTATTGGCATGTGTCCGTGACAAAACAAGTTCAATTGAGTTGTAATCTTTCATGAAGATCTTTGTGCAATTGGATTGGTTGCTGACTGTTGTGCATCGGACATGCGTTAGTTGCAGCTTTCGAACGTGTGGCGTTAGTGGAACGTTCTGCTTTGGGTCGAACGGGAGCATTCCAGAGACCAAATGTTTGAGTCACGTTCTTGATGGGTTCGAACGGGATCATTCCAGATAGGTAATCTTCGGTGAGTTGTTAAATGTTTATCAAATAAACACCTACACGTCTATACGAGTCTCCCGAGACTCATGGTTCATTGGGATAAACCATCGGACCAAGTCCGATATACGACATATACTAGTCTCAGCGGATTTTACTAACCGACCCGTGTCAGTAAATCTTGACCCGGAACTTTATTTGATAATATATATCTAGTAGTGACACTTCCCAATGTCAATTACAAGCTATATTGTAATTGTGCACTATATTATATATTATCGGATCTTTGTCTAATATATATATATATATATCACTAAACATGATTTAGATTCAATCTAATGAATTAGATAGAATATATATAATAAAAGACAAGAGGTGCAACCATAAATAAGTATTATTATGGAAAAAAGTATTGCTCGTATTCATGAATCACATAAATACGATCCGGATTGGCGCTCAGAGCACCAACTCTAACAGACACAGCCAAAGAAATTCATTTCTTAAAAAACCAAGTCCACAAAATAGATGTTCAAACCCAGTACCACTAGGACCTGAAGAAAAAAGGCAACATTGGTTGCACGCTATGTTATTTTTCCAATAACTATCATGAGCTCATAAATAACAATTCTTTCGAGTGAATGGTTTTTGCCCTTATCTTTTGAATTTGGCCCCATTGGCTCTTTTGCACTCGAGTCTTATGTAAATTTCCTCCTTTTATTTTATTTCTTTTTGCTCTTACAAGGGGATATCAAGATTATCTAATCAAAGGTCACACTATTTAGTGACCAAAGTATGGTATAAATTAGATTGCTAGTCCAAGAACTCATACATGCGACCAAGCCTTGATAAAATAAAACGGTGTATGTGAGGTGCAAGCACAAGATATACCAAGAGTTTTTATCACACACACATACATATAGATCATCAAGAAAAATAAAAGCATATTATACATGCATAACCATATATCCTACATACCATGATCACATGCACATGCTTTTCATGCTTATTTTTCAGTTTTAACACGCATACAAAACAAATGTAAAGACACAACATGGCTTTTTAATATCCAATGGTACGTGTAAAATGTGAAAAATATCTTAAAACTTCAAATTCTGTATTTTGGCACTGAGATCGGCATACTAGTCCCCTAAACCGGCATACCAGTGGACCTGTTCTGTTTTGCAAGCTCTCTAGAACCGACACAGATCATATCGGTCTCATACCGGTCTACCTTTACCGATCCACATGTGTATTGCATAGCTACTGGAACCGACATACATCATACTGGTCCCCCATATCGGTGAGGTTAAGTGTTACATGCTTATTGGAACCGGCAAGGACCATACCGGTCATCATACCGGTGTCTATACCGATGAGCCTATTTGTTTTGCATAGCTACTATAACCAGAAAGGACCATACAGGTCATCATACCTGTGTCCATACCAGTCTAACAGATATATTTAAACAGTAATATAGTTGTTGCCCTACCAGACCGGTATACCAGTATCTGGAGACCGGCATATCGATCTCAAATAGAGTTGTTGTGGAAGATTTGTATTTTACTATAAATAAAGCCTCAAATTCATTTTTTCCACACACTTGAACCTTCATATAATTTCTAATAAAGCAAAAATAGATAGTTTACTAAAACCTTCATCATCATACACTCTCATACATCAAGCTCACACCCTACACCTTCATATTCATAGTATTGAGCTTATAACACTTGGGCAAGTAACTCACATCTTGAATCATCATTATTTTTGTGAGTACCCAAGTGACTTTCTTAAATTTTTTTATCAAACACTTGTGGTTGTGAAATCCATTTGTGAGTGAGTATACTCAAAATAGTAATTGTAAAGGTTCGTGAGTGAGCCTATATATAAAACTTATTGTAAGAGGTTTGAAGTGAACCTATTGTGTAAAACTCTTGGTTGCGGATGAGCCACGAAAAATTCGGTGTAAGTTGTGGACTCAACTTAGTGAAAATCTTCAAGCGCGGCTTGAGGGAGTGGACGCAGGCATTGTTGACCAAACCACTATAAATCACAGTGTTATTTTCTCTATCCCTAAATTCTTTTATATTATCGCAAGTTTATTTTTGTATTGTATATTAATTAGAAACTTGCAATTAAGCATTATATTGTTTTAGAGAAAATTAACCTAAGTTTAATTGGTAAAGCTACAAGTTTTGTAGTGTAAAATCAACAAAAAATTTTATTTTCGCATTATTATGCCATAATCCAATTCACCCCTCCTATTAAGTATATAGAGTTTGTTTATTGTATACTTGTAGGTAATTTCACTAATCATCTACTTTCATCAAAACAATCTATTGAATTTGAACTCTTAAAAAATTCATTTCTTTAAAAGGCTAAAAAAAAATACATAAAAACAAAAGAAGATCATGGTGGTGTCATACTAAACAGCAAAACACCCTTCCACAGCCATTTTTCCCACATCCTACTCATTTACTCAAAATTACATTTCCTTATTAATTTTTTTTTTTTGGAATCGTTGAAAATCCCTATTCTAAATCACCTATTTCAGGCTTAAGCGGAACAGGTAAAACCTTCGTTGTCCAGGTTCTTACAAGAAACACATTCTCTGGATTCGAATTCAGAACTTTAAGATGAGATCATGAACCCTACACCACCAAACCACGCCCCTTGAATACTTCCTTATTAAATATTTAAACCATATGCGCACTTCTTTGTTGAACGAGGTACACAAACATTATTCCATATCATTAAAAGGCAGCTAACGCTCAACTTTAGAAAAGAATCTCACTTTCAAAATTAAAGCTGGCTTCGCTTTTTCTTTTTTTTCTTTTTTTTTTTTAATTACAATTCTACAGATATACAGTCTGAAATCTACTGGAATATTCAATACATATAATTATCGCAAACCCAAACATCTACGTCTACTAAGAGATGAGCCCTAATCAAAAATATAGAAGCACATAACTCCTATCTGAATACACCGTTAAATTACATTAAGAAGAACCCATCAAGCTTACAATTAAACACAAATAAACTATTAGAAAATAAATAAATAAGAATTAAGTGAAATTAATTACATAAAGTTCAATTTTTTTCTTCTAATTTTATATTCTTTCATTTTCACACCCAGCAACGAAACAAAGTGCTGGCAGCAAAAATCTTAATATCCAAAGAAAATTACTACTCCCCCTCCTTCTGACAACCACCCTTTCTTGTCCCCTTTTGAAATTCCAAAAATAGCCCTCTATCCTCACAAATTTCGTCAACTGTCAACCCTCCCAATATATGTATATTGGAATGTGCCTGTGTACACACAAATAAATAATATATATATATATATATTAATTTCATTTTATTAATTAAATTTTTTATTTTATAATTTTTTTCATTTTTGTTAAATTTAATTTTTTTGCTCTTTATATATATATATTATTTTTATTTGTTTAATTAATATTACAAAATTCGTATTTACTCATTTCATTTTTTGATTATTTTTTAATTTAATTAACAATACTTATGTATAAAAAAAATAATTTTTGATAGTCTATTTGCTTATGATTATGATCTTATTTTTATTTTATTAAAATTTATTTGTCTTATTTATTTTATTAAATCAATATCCATATCTACTTTTAATTTACTAAAAAAATTATTTTATTAAAAATATTATAGATTCTGATTTTATATTTTCTTTATTTAAAGTTATTTGTCTTATTTAATTTCGTAAATTTATTTTATTAAAAATAGTATAGAATGGACCACTCGTTATAGGATTCGTAATCAATTATGGTACGAAGTATTGGGTATATCACCAAGTGCACCATGATGAGATTTTGGAGGCAACATATATTAGAATTTGTGTTTTTATATTTTTAAGTGTAACTTTTTATGTTGTTATTTGTACTATTTTTTAAATATATATTTTTCTAATATGCATGAGCACATTTTTATATTACATAAGTAGTGTTAAAGAAATTAAAAAAAGAATCGCAAAAATTAAATAAATAAATGAACATAAAATAAATAAAAATAAATATGAAATTTATAATATTTATTAAACAAATAAAAAAGAATAGATATATAAAGAATAAAAAAATATAAATTTTAAAAAATAAAAAAGTTATAAAATAAAAAAATTAATTAATTAAGTAAAATAATTATATATGTTATTTTTAAATTAAATAATACAACTTGTGGGGATATATTGGGGTAGTGAATTTTTATTAAAGGAATGGGTATTTTGGGAATTATGTAAAGAGGAGAGAGGGTGGGGCTGAAAATGGGGGGTGGGAGAAACAATCTGAAATTTTACGAACTGTGTTTGATATTTCCAATATTAAATCAGGCAAAAACATGCATAGGGCCGAAGGCTTCAAAGAGTGGGGTTTCTTTTTTCATTTTGTTTTTTCCTGTTCTTTTTCGTGAGGATGATGATGGTTAAAGAAGAAAATAGGGGCCAATAAAACGTGGGTCTCAAAGATGACAGTGGGTAGGATTTGAAACTCATATTAGGCACTGCCGCAGCATCCACTGGTACAAGGAAGAGGCACGATAGCGAAGATCAATCCATCTCAACCTACAAAAACAAAAAACGGTGGGGATTTGTCATTATCAAATCCGCACCTAAATAAATTGTCAAACCCGTACCAAATTCGCTACGGGTTTTAATTTTCATTATCAAACTCGCACTCACATATAAAAATAAATTATCAAACCCGCATTGGTACCTAGCGTATTTTTTTTTCGGGTTTTCAAAATATCATATAAAAATAAATTTTCCGTGATAAAATATTATTTATCTATAATATGAAAACCAAATTAAATATAATATTAAACCATTTATAATTTTTTCAAATAACAGTGGAGTTTGGTTTGAAGTCAATATGAAGTCGGAAATATTAAACAGAATAATAGACCAAAAGTAATTTAAAAAATAATAAAGTTGACAAAAAAAATTAACAACATATTAACTACATTTTAAACCAATACAGCACTATAAGTAATTCAAAAAATAATAATAAAGTTAACTACATAATGTGAATCCTTTTATATGAGTGGATTTTCCTTACCCTAAAAAATATAAACAAAAAAAATTTAGTTTGCGGGTAGTGAATACCCGCTGCGGGTATCCATGAGTTTTGCTTAATTACGAAACTCATACCAAACCCGCAGCGAATTTTGTTTTAATTTACTAAACCCGCACCAAATTCGTTTAAATATTTACCAAATCCTACCCATTGCGGGCATGTTTTTATTCGTTTGTGGGTTTGTAGGCGAAATTGTCATCTCTAGTCTCAAATGTAGATTTTTATTCATTAAATATTATTAAAACAAATTGTCACATGTCAAATTCTAGGCTATTCTCGAATGCACAATAACAGCCAGGATGATTTTAGATTTTGTTTTGATAAAAATTTAGAAAACTGTTTAACATGAAAGTTGTAGGTCATTGTCAGAGCTTTCCGACGATATAAAGATCATAAAAGGGGGACATCATTAACTCAAGTTATGGCCAAAATACTAAGACTGTTAGTTACGCGATAAAATATAAACAAATCACGAAACTGAAAAATGTTATTCCATGACCCCGGATTAATGCATGCAAATAATGAACGTGCTAATAATGCATAAATAAGTGATAAAACATGACTTTTAAGTGCATGAAAATTTATAATCGACCCAAGACGATCTGGGTGTTATAAATAAAATATATACTATAAGATTTTTACAGTTGCTTTTTTAGATGAGAAATGACATTCGCATGCTTCAGAATGACAAAACTTAATAACATTACTTATCTCATTATCCGGTATGCATCGTCAGAAAATCTGATCAGAGTAATACTTGAACATGTATGGATCGTCCCAATAGGATCTTTTGACTTCGGTCAACAATTTCTTTTGGCTTGATGGCTCCAATCTGGGGCAATTTTTATGTCGTAAGAAAACTGTCAATGTTAGCACACCAAGACATAATATTTATAGAAAATCAAAAGTTATCAAGAAAATAGTTATTGATAGAAGTTGTGTCATTTGATGACTCATTCGTGAGTCTCGATAAACGATCTGCAACTACATTCTCTGCTCTTTTCTTGTTCTTGACTGTGAGATTGAATTCTTGAAGCAATAAAATCCATCTTAGTAATATTGTCTTTGCATCCTGTTTAGACATCACAAATCTAACAGTTGCATGATCAGAGTAAACAACGGTTGATAAACCAATTAAATATGATCGAAATTTCTTCAATGTAAATATTACAACAATTACTTCTTTTTCGGTGCTGGAGTAATTCATTTATGCGTTGTTCAAAGTTCTACTTGCATAATAAATTACATATGGCTTACCTTTCTTTCTCTGTCCTAACATTGTGCCAACTACAGTCACTGGTATCACACATTAGCTCAAAAGGCAAAGACCAATGAGAGGATTGCATGATAAGAGCATAAGTTAAAAGACTAATAATAATTCAAATGATTTTTGACAATCTTCGGTCCATTCAAATGTTACATCTTTAATAGGAGGTTACATAATGATCTGGATATAATACTAATTTTTTAATAAACCTCCTATAAAATCCTGCATGTCCTAAAATTGAACGGATTTCCCTATTTTGGTGGTGGAAATTTAGAGATCACCTATATTTTTGTCTTGTCAACATCAATACATTTTGATGAATTAACGTGACCCAAAATAATTCATGAATTAGTCATGAAATGATATTTTTCCAAGTTTAACACAAATCATTTTTCTTTACATATTTTCAAAATATTTTCCAAGTTATTCAAGGAATTATCAAATGAGTTCTCAAAAACAGTTATATAATCCATGAATACCTTTAAACAATGTTCAACCATGTCACTAAATATGCTTAATGTGCATCGCTGGAATATTGCTGGTGCATTACAAAGTCCAAATTACATATTCCTAAAGGAAAATGTTCCAAATGGACATGTGAATATAGTTTTCTCATGATTTTTTGACGCTATGGGAATTTGATAATAACCCGAATAACCATCAAGAAATCAATAGTAGGAATACCCTACTACTCTTTTCAAAATTTGGTCAAGAAATGGTAAAGGAAAATGGTCTTTTCTAGTGGCATCATTTAATTTTCTATAATAAGTGCACATACATAAACTAAATAGGATTCTAGTTGGGATTAACTCTCCTTTATCATGTTTTACTACAGTTATTCCAGACTTTTTAGGCAAAACTTGTGTAGGGCTTTCCTATTTACTATCGGAGATATGATAAATAATGCCTACATCAAGAAGTTTAAGGACTTCCATTTTTCCACTTATTTCATGTGAGAGTTTAATATTCTTTGGGATTGACGATATATCCTAACATTATCTTCTAAATGTATTATGTTTGTGCAGATCAAAGGATTAAGCCTTTTATATCTTTTAAAGTCCATCTAATTGCATGTTTATGTTCTCTTATAATATTTAACAACTTAGATTCTTGATTGCTCGTAAGGAATGAAGAAATTACCACATGATAGGTTTGCCTTCAGGCAGAGTCTTTAATTCCAATTTGGGTGCTTCATCTTGTTTCTCTTCTTCAAGTGTTCCTAATTCCTCAAAATTTTATTATCTCTATCTTATTCTAGTACTTACGTAGAATCAAGAAAGAAAAATCATTAGAAATATCCAGATATAATTGCATACTTGATCCAAAAAAATTAGTTGTACATATTTTCATAGGGTCGGTTAAAATCCTATGTTGAATATGTTCCTTCAAAATTAGTTTAATTAGTTCCATGTTCTTATTTTCACTATCTTCATCATATGATTGCTCACATGTGTTAAAAACATTAAGCTCTATAGTCATATTACCAAAGAACGGATTGGTGATTTCATTCCTACAATTAATAAATCATTAACTGTTGTTAGAAATGGACGCACCAATATTACAAGAATTGGTTTGTAACTATTTTCTACAAGTTTTGTTTCCATGAAAATAAAATCCAAGGATATATGAATTCATGTACTTGTAATAACACATCTTTCACAATTCATTTCAGTACATTAACTGATCTATCGGCAAGTAAAAAAGTAGTTGAAGTTGGTATTAACTCACCAATATTAAGTTTGTAGTAAACCAAAAATGGAAGTAAATTAACACCAACTCCAATATCAAGGAAAGTATGTTCAATTTTATGATTTCCAATAATATAAGAAATAGTATGACAACTAGGGACTTTTTATTTTAATGCATTATTAGTCGAAAGAATATAACTTAAATGTTCAGTTATAAAACCTTTCTTTCTTACCTCATGTTTTCTTATAACGGTGCACAAGTCTTTCATAAATTTTGCATAAGATTGTACATGTTTGATAGCATCTAAAAATGAATATTAACCTTCACATGCTTGAATATTTCATATATTTCTAGGGAATGGTTCAATTTATTTGTTTTTTCAATGCTTGAGGAAATGGAGGTGCATATGAAAAATCATTATTCTCAACGATAGGTATTGGTTCATCTACTTCTTGTATGGGTTTTTAGGGGTTGAATCCGGTAACGCAGCGGAAGCGGTGGAAAATCAGATTTTCCGATTTCAAAACTTTTTCTCAAATTAATTAAATAAACATATTTATTTAATTATCCAATAATCAAATTATGAAAATAAAATTCAATAAATCATATTTAAGTGAATTTACCGAATTACCCTTACTTGGTATTTTTTCCATTTTAGTCCGAAATTGATCAAATCAATTTTGAATGATTCTAAATCATTTCTAAGATGAACTTAGCATGTTCAAAACATCAAAACACCAAAAGCAACAAAAACCCCAAATTTCCTCTCCTTGCCGAGAGCCTCACAAGGGTTCAAATTTGTGCATTTTGTCATTTCATGCTTCTAAACACATCAAGATGTAATCCAATCAACATGAAACTTTATATTCATCATATACACATCCAAATACACAACATAAATGAAAAGACCCAAATTTGGATGAGGTCTTAAACCCTAATTTTTCAAATTCTTCAAAATGAACAAATTAGACCAAATTGGTTAAATCAATTACTTTAATCATCATTCTTCCATCCAATCAAAGTCTCAACACAATGAAACAACTCAAGATCAAATCTCGGTCATCTTAGAGTGGATCAAAAACTCTAGATTAGCAACAAGGTTTCCAAAACCATAAAAGAATACTTATAACTACAATAGTCACAAGCTTCCATCATCATACATGCTCAAAACTTTCAACAAAACTTCCATCATCAAAAACACAAAGAATAAAGAAAAGAATAACATAAAAACATCACAAGATGTAGCCTAGATCCTAAGGAACATTTTCCTTTCTAATAGTAAGTTGAAGAAACTTACTAAAATCCAAGCTTTCTTTGTTTTTAACTTTCTTCCTCACAAGCTTTCTTTGTTTTCTTTAATGGAGTTTCTTTGTAAAGTGTATTAGGTTAGAAATGAAATGAAAAGAAAACAATATATACTTGTGCACAAAAATGCCTTGGCCGAAAATGTGTAAAGCATATACACAATTTCATTTCAATTTCATTTCAAGTTAATTTGTTTAACTTGATTAAATATCTAATAACACTTTATTGATATTTATATTAAGTCAACAAAGGCAACTTAATCATTTAAACCAAATATCCAAATGTAAGATATTTATATTTTAATTAATTTAATCATTTAACAATTAAATAATTAATTAATTAATTAAATATAAATATATTAAATATATGTATTATATTTACATTAAATATCAAATACATATATTCAATTAGGATATAAGTCAAATATCTCAATCTAACTATTAATTAATGTGTATTTAAATTAATTAAGTATTAAATGTAAATACACAATAATTAATCAAATGACTATCGGGTCCCTTTAGCATGTATCTTGCGTTTAACCTTTAAACGACTTTATAAATAATCAATATTATTTATAATGTTGCTCTAGTGCTCTACGAGTATGTTTCATTATTGAGACTCTCTAGATTCAGGTATATCCGTCACGAAATCAAATTTCGTGTCCATAATTTATCCACCCGTAAATTATGACGATCACGGATAATCTCGCTGAACCATACAGGTCGAGGTCATGGCAAATGTATAATTCCTCCGTCACAGGTATCCGGATAAATCCCAGAGATATAGATGTAAACGTCAAATCTCTATGGGGATTATCCAGTCGACTATTCTATTAGCAATCTCTAAAAGAATGTTTAGAACTAGCTTCTAAACTTTACCACGGGCCCATGGTTTTATCTGATTGCTAATCATATGGACTACCTATTCTCTGGTACACAGAACTGACGGATCCTATCTTGATACACATAGGACACCCTGAGGATCTATCTACACCCAATGAACAGGCGGAGGTCTGATCTAAATAGATCGGTGACGTGACTGCCATCTAAGTGTAGAAGATGTCTCATGTGCCCACAATGGCATCTCAAGTCTAAGAATCACAAGTGCTACTCAACCCGATAAGATTCTTATTGACGTTGGTGTACCATCCATTAAGAATCTTCGGTGAGTTGTTCAGTGTTATCCGCTATAAACACCCACACGTCTATACTAGTCTCCAAGACTAATGGTTCATTGAGAAACCATTGGAATCATATATTCCAGTATATGACATGTACCAGTCTCAACGGGTTTACTATACTGACCAAGTAGTGTAAACCTTGACCAGGAATTGTCTGAGAATGACAACGTCATGATACTACTCAATGTCAGTTGCGGCGCTTTTACAACAGTACCATGACTAATCATTCTAAGGTCATTACGTCTTTACCATATAAAAAGATACATTATATTATAGAAACTGCATATATTATTCATAATAATAATGTTTTACAGAAGTATTCAAAAGAAATACAACTGGGAATTGGCGCTCTGAGCACCAACCCCAACACTTCTTCCTTAGTCTAAAAAACTAACTCATTTTCAACTTCTCAAGGTTCAAGAATTTGTCTTTCGATAACCTTACCACTACAAAGAGTTAACTTATTCTATATGTTAACTACAAAACATACCCTCGAGGGGGGTTTTGATTACTCTTGGGATTCGATTATGGTTATGCAAGAAGCTTTCATTTTTTATGAATGGTTGATGCATATGTGAAATGTATCTTTCAAATCACTCAATATTTGCACAGTTCGGTCATTGATGGCTTCATGTTTCTCGATGAATGCATGCAAGGTTTCCTCAAGGATTTTCCTATGAGGTGGGACATATGGTGCATAATTCTAAGAATTTTGGAAATTTTGGTGTACGTAGGGAGGTTTTGTGATGATTGTGCTTAGTTATCATTCATCCAACTAAAGTTTGGATGACTTCTCCAACCAAAATTGTAGGCTTTGGAGTATGGATTTGGATTTAGTCTCTTAAAGGTATTTATGGAACTGACTTGGTCATGGAGAAATTCTTACAGAGCTGGCAAGGTTGGGCAAACATATGTGACATATTCATTCGAATTATAGATATGACATGTAACTACTTGAATGGATTTGACATGATCAATTTTCCTCATTTCTAATGCCTCAAATTTTTTAGCTAGAGATACAATTACCAGAAAGGTCATGGTCTTCCCTAAGGTTAAACATGCTTCTACCAGATGACTGTGATTTAACAGACGACTCATAAGTACCAACTATACCCCAGTGTTATGCATTATCTACTATGTGTTCTATGTAATTTAGTGCATCTTCAGAACTTGTCCCTACTTTGGGATTTTAAACTCTCGTGGAAGTAGGAAACCAGCCTTCATGATTCAAACATGTAATGTGGGCAAACATTTAGCATTTCTTTAAATCTCTCATAACAATTGTAAAGTGTTTCCCCTGAATCTTGTTTGAAAATTATGATTATTCTCTTAAAGAAGTGTAACATCCCCAATCTGGGAGATGCTACCAGCTGGGAATAGGTCGTACTATCCCCATGAGCCTATGACATTCTAACAATATTAAACTCATCTTATGTAAGAACTCATGCACGGGACCGATGCCTAACTCAACATCAAGATCTCTTAATGCGTTACAGACTAAAAACTTGAATTCATTACATAACTCAACTTTAAAATAGACTCTTATAAGTTTTTACATGAATATTCTTTACTAACAACTATATGATGCATAACGTTTACTGACACTGACTTGACTGACTCTGATTCAACTTGGTGGACTCAACAACTCAGTGACTGCCTTCAGTATCCATCATCTCGAGCTCGTCCTCCGGGTATTCCTGCAAAACAAAGAAACTGAGGGTGGGGGTTAGACCGTTATATGATCTAAGTGAGTGGACATGAACTGAAATATTGTTATAAAAATATTAGGTTCTTAAAGCCAAAGTTAAAGAAATAACTTTATACAAAAACTCTTTTCTATCTGAAAGCTTTGGGTTTCTTCTGAAAATCTCTTCTAAACTTTTTCTGTAAAACTTCTTATAAAACTGTTGTATTCTGAAAACTTTCTTTTCTAAAAACCTTTCTGAAAACTGTGTCTGGAAACTATTTCTGAAATATGTAACTATCTCTGAAAACCTGACGTATGAGGACGTTACGTATCGCCGTCCCCCCATACGCCTAACTAAAGCCAGGAATGCAAATCCATGACTTTGGGGCGTTACGTATCGCCGTCCCCCAAAGCATGTCACTCATGTCCCTGAAACTAGTGGTCTTGGGGTGTTACGTATCGCCATCCTCCA
Organism: Zanthoxylum bungeanum; assembly: GCA_019454045.1. Lineage (NCBI taxonomy): Eukaryota > Viridiplantae > Streptophyta > Magnoliopsida > Sapindales > Rutaceae > Zanthoxylum > Zanthoxylum bungeanum. Next base: position 40,011 of record SKCR01000102.1, read on the forward strand.
AGCCACTGAACTAGAACTAGGGGTGTGGATCTATGCTACCCTCCAATCTCTGAAACTAGGATGTAGGGGCATCTGTCATCCCTAGTCCTGAACTAGGATCTGGGGGCATTACGTATCGTCGTCCCCCAGTCCTCTACATGTGCACATGTGATGTATATAAATTCATATCTGTAAAAGTTACATACTGAGGTGGGTTTTTTCCCCATGCCTCAAAAATCATAAATGACAAGCTTTTAAAATTTCTTTTCTAAAAGTTTTCTTAAAAACATACTTTTTCATAACTAAATGTAATAAAACCGGCTAACGCCCTAAGTGCATAAAAATAAGTCTGACATGAAAAATACGAAAAGAAAATCAAGTAAAAAATGAAAGTGTCCACTCACTATGATATGGAAAATCGAGAGTGATTCACGGTGTGGGCGACCTTCTAGTATCCTGGCATCAATCTAAGGTCCATACAATCGTTAGTTTCCATAACTCGGAATATCTTCATATGACACAATAGAATATATAATACATGGACACATAATCTTGCCGAAAATTGGATATATCTATGGCATCTATGAATTTTACAGACTTAGGTTTGGAGTTATGCAAGTGCGGTACAGGAAACTTATTTTATGTTAATCATTAGAAAATTCACTGCATGACACCCAATTTTGGAAATTCGCTACAATTAATCAGAAATGAATGTGAAGTTAAAATTTTAATAGAATGGTCCTTAATGTATCAAGTTTATGTTGGTTTTTACGGATCTCAATTCTGATTTCAGAAACTTAAGTTATAGACCAAAGTTCAGGGGCTGTCCAACTGAAAAACTGGGCACTGGGGCAGCAGGTCGCCCGACTTCAAAAATTCGGTCCGGTCTCGTCTTATGTCCAAAAATTATACATTTTGGATATGTTACTACTTTATATGTCTAATTTATCCAGAAATTTACGCTTCATCAATCAAACATCATAAACTTGACTTACAAGTAAATCTTTACAGCCTGTTCGGAATGTGACTTCACTAAAATTTACTGCCTAACATACCAATTTCACCACTCTCTTAACTTTATTTAATTTTCACAAAAGAAATTCTTATTACTCTCATCACCAGTCATTAACAAATATTATAAATTCACAAAACATACTTTTCCAACACATTCATATAAAATAATCCAAAGACTTTAACTATTCACCTTTGAGTTATTAACTCCAAACAATTTAAAATCAATCTATAACATCTTTTAATACATGAAATTTAACAATTTATCATCAAATCAATAAAAGAAACTCCCCTCGATATGTTAAGAAATTTGGCTACATACCCATTTTTTCTACCTTGGAAATTTTTATCCAAACTTAGGCATAAACTACTCCAAATAACATCATAAACGTGTCTTGATGCCTAATTTGTACTCAATCCTTTCAACCAACAAAGCCCCAATTTTATAGGGTTTATGGGTGGGAAAATTCAAGTGAAGAATGCATGCTTATTTCCCAAAATAAGAAGAAGAAAGAAGGAGAAGAAGCTTGCTTGTTCAAGAAAAACTTGAAAGTTCATCACATTTCCTCACAAATACACTTGAGAGTGAAGAAAAATTGAAGACTTCCCTTGAAGCTCCATTCACCTTTTTTTGGTTTGAAAGAGATGAATGAATAGTGTGCTATTTATAGACAAATGGGCTGATTTTTTGTGATGAAGTGAGTGGCTCAAAATTTACCACATCACATAAATCTAGTCTATTCCCGAAATAATTGTAGCAGCCAAGGAAATCGTAATGTTTGACTTATTTCTGGTTCGAATTTGGAAAAATATTCAACACGAAAATTGTAGGTCTCGGTCTTAGATTTCCGACGATATAAAATTCATAAAAATCGGAGTTCGTATAAAAATTTACAGCCCGATTACTAAAAGCTGTTTGAGGTGGAACGTAAACTAAGTTCCGCGTCAAAATTTCAAGGAATCTTCCGAAAGTCCCAAATGACATTATATGATCACGTACTTGCTCGAACATAATTTATATCAAGTATTATGCCTCTAAATCGTAATAATCGTCAGGCTCTGGTATCGTACGAGTCGTCAGGTTCACCGGATGTTACAAGAAGTTTGTCCTTTGTGGAGGAAAGAATTTTTTTTAAAAATTTCTCTTGCAAATCATCTAATGTTTTGATAGATCCTGACCTAAGGTTCTGCAGTAAAATTTTAGCTTTAACCTTTAAAGAAAATGAAAAAAATTGAGTCGAATTATATTCATGTTGTAATTTTAGTATGTGCATGTATTACATACCTCTTCGAGTTCTCTCAAGTGTTGATAAGGGTTTTCTTATTCTAGACTATGGAATGTGGGTAACAACTAAATTACACCCACGTGATGCATTTTGGGGAAAATTAATACAAGATTATGATCCTATCCTAGTGGGATTCATGTATTATCTGAGTGTCCTATGATGATTAAGATCACCATACTGTGACTCATCTTCTACTTGATTAATTGGATTTTCATCTCGGTTATCAGCCATTTTGACTAACGATGAAGGTGATTGAGACTCTTTATTTAATCTATCGTTAGATGATCAAGATCAATGTCTCATGCAACCTAAATGCATACTATTTGCTAAAATTTAAATATGTAAAGGTAATACTTACAAAAAAAAAAATAATAATAATAAACAAGTGAAAAACAACAAAATGCAAATAAAATAATTAAGTAAAAATAAATGACAAAAGAAAAAATCACAAATGCAGTGATTGAATCCTAAAAACCTCATCTAATTCTTATTAATTCAGATCTCAATTGAATTTCTCATTCAGCTTTCTGAATTTCTCGAATTAGGTTTTCAACAAAAATTATGAAAGAATCTCTAGATGGAGATGGTTCAAGAAATTCTTTGGTAAAATATAAACTTCATTTTGATTGAGTTTTTTTGTCTCATGTAACCTTGAATAATCAAGTAAAGAGTTTATCTATGCATATGATGACTAGATTCAGTATTCATTTAGGATCAATCGGTACATCTTGGGATCTATACAAATGCAAAGAATAAAGAAACGTGGGATGCAGAAAATAAAAAAAAAATAAGAAAAAAAATAAAATAAAATGTAAGGATGTTAAATTATTATTTTATTTACTAAATTATATTCCCGGCAACGGCGCCAAAAACTTGACACACTTACAAAGTGGTTCTTTACTCCCAAGTATAAGAGTGTCGAAGTAATAAAATAATCCGATGAGTCCGGGGTCGATTATCAGGGAATAGATTTACTAGAATAAAATAACTATAGAAGAATAAAATAAAAAGGAAAAATTAAATAAAGTGACGAGCAATTAAATTGGATGCTGTAATAATAAAATAAAATACTGAGATTAGAGGATCCACTCTCGGTATTTCAAATAAAAAATAATTTTACTATTTATAGCATATAAATTGTTATTATTTCCCAATTAATTTATTTAATATTAAGTGCAAAAATTAAATAAGCAACAACATAAATTATGGGGATCAAGTAGAATCTGTATCAGTCAATATGGATCTACGATGGCATATCTAGGTACTGTCTACAAAAAGTCAAGTTTCCCACTTAAACAAGAAATATAAATATTAAATAAACATGCAATAATATAAACTATGGAGTTCAAGTATTATTTGTATCAGTCAATATGGATTCACGATGGTAGATTTAAGGATTGTCTACAGAGAGTCAAGACTCTCATTTAATAATAAATAATGTGCGATAAACAAGTAATAATATAAACTTTAAGGCTCAAGTATTATCTGTGCCAATTAATATGGATTCACAACTGCAAATCTAAGGACTGCCTACATAAAGTCAAGACTCCCACATAAATATGAAATAATAAAAATTAAAATATTAACTGGGAAATAAGACAATCCATATTTATAACATAAATAAACATTATTTATATTTTTTGTACCAAGTGCTTCACTTTTTTACCCCAGTTGGATAAAAATTAGCTACTCATGATTTGAATAAAAATACACTTAATTTTATTAATAAAATAAAGATAAATTATAACAAATACTAAAAAAAACACACAAAAATGTGACTCTCCATAAATTCTCAATAGAGAAACACATGGAGAGAGCTGAATGAATGAGGTGTTGAACACCTATATTTATAGTAGGGGTGAGCATCGGTTCCGGTTCTACCCGGAACCGGTTGGAACCGGACCGATTTTCTGAATTTGGAACCGGAACCGGTTGTAATCGGGTAGGTTCCGGTTCCAAATATGAAGAAACCGATTTTATCCGGGTAGGTTCCGGTTCCAAAATGGTCGGAACCGGAACCGGACCATGGAACCGATTTATATGAACATAGATTTTAAACATTTGGTGTTCATTATTTAACAGAGCAGTTGTTTCTTTGAAGTTCAAGGTCTATTGGAAAAAATTATGGTTCAGATTTCGTCTTTTTTGGCGCAAACCTCATCTGATAACATTTTGGTGTAGGCATTGGATAGTTTCAACACAGCAGTTGTTTCACCTATCTATTATGTCATGTTCACATCTTTTACAATTCTTGCCAGTGCAATAATGTTTAAGGTAACACTGACATCACACAGTCACATATATATTACATCGTGACAAAGTTTCTAATTATTTATAATGTTCTTAATTTTCTGTGGTATCCAAAGGATTATTCTGGTCAAAGTGCAAGCAGCGTAGCATCAGAGCTTTGTGGGTTCATCACCGTTTTATCTGGAACTGCCATATTGCACAGCATGAGAGAGTCAGATTCACCCTTGATTATAGGTATGTTTCTCCTGATGTTTCAGTAGACAAACCTTTATGACTGTTGTAAATGTTAAGTGTTAGCACTTTTTTTATTGGCATGTGTCCGTGACAAAACAAGTTCAATTGAGTTGTAATCTTTCATGAAGATCTTTGTGCAATTGGACTGGTTTCTGGCTGCTGTGCATCAGACATGCGTTCGTGGTGCGTTCGTTGCAGTGTTCGAACGATTGGCGTTAGTGCTGCGTTCGTTTGTGGGTTCGAACGTGTGGCGTTAGTGGCACGTTCTTTATTGGGTTCGAACGGGAGCATTCCAGAGAGCAAACGTTCGAGGCACGTTCTTGTGGGGTTCGAACGGGAGCATTCCAGAGAGCTCACGTTCGTTGTGCGTTCGATTGACGTTCGAACGAGTCTTCACAGAAAGGGCGCGTTCGTGTAGCGTTCTAGTAAGCGTTCGAACGCGACTGCGATCTGAACGCGTTTTTGGCCTGCAAAACCCTAGGTTTTCACCCTACCTATAAATATAACCCTTAGCCGCCATTCTCATTAGTTGAAACATATTCCTTTTGAGCCAAAACCTCTCAACAGCTTTCAACTCTTTTGATTTCACCTTGAAGACTCTTTGAATCTCATGTCTTCTATTTGTTTGGTGAAATCCAATCTTTGATAAACCTTCAACACAACATAACTCAAAAATCCCTAATCCTTTAGAGTTCTATAGGAGGAGTTTTGGTAGTCGGAGTTCCGGCGTCATTGGTGCTATAATCTACTCAGAGACTTCAGTGGTTCTGAAGAAAACCGTGGGTCGCGGGCTTGAGGAGTTGCCTTGAGTTCTTACAGTATTGAGGTATTTGAGTCGGTGGAGTTGCCACCATAGGTCTTGACCATCGCTGTAAGTTTTTCTCGATATAGTGGATTCGGGTGGTAGCCTATACCCGGAGTGGTTTTTTACTCGGAAGAGTTTTCCACTTCGTCACCAAAATCATTGTGTTGAATTTTGTGTGATTGATTTTATTTGCTCCTTAATTATTGTTATTGTTTTTACATTTGCAGCTTATTATTTTTAGTTGGTTGATTTGTTAAATTGCCTGTTGCAATTCCATAGTAGCAGTAACAGGACTTGTCCTGCTTATTGTCTGTAATTCCGCATAGGGTCAGAACTTAGGATAACCCCGAATTTTCAATTGGTATCAGAGTCTGAACTCGATCCTTGACCCATTAGCTATGGAGCGTAGTCAACCCTTAAATTGTCCGCCATTTTTTGATGGCACGGAATATTTGCATTGGAAGGTTCGCATGAGAGCGTTCCTTAAGTCCTTAGATGAGAGGGTCTGGATGACTGTTGAATACGGGTGGAAACCTCCCGTTGTTACTGTTGATGGGGTCACTTCCCCTAAAGACAAATTGACCTGGACCAAGGACGAATTTGATGCTAGCAATAGGAACAGCAAAGCTGTTAATGCCATACATGGTGCTGTCTGTTCTGCTGAGTTTAGGAGAATCTCAATGTGTGAGATAGCCAAGGATGCTTGGGACATCCTGCAGACTGTGCATGATGGCACATTGTCTGTTAAAAATAATAGACTCCAGGATTTAGCCACTAGGTTTGAGGTCGCCAAAATGAAAGATGATGAGACATTTGATGAATTTTATGCTGAGATTAACGATATCGTTAACTCTAGTTTTAACCTAGGTGAGACTATACCTACGAATAGGATAGTTAGAAAAATCCTTAGATCTCTTCCGGATAAATTCCTACCCAAAATTACTGCCATCGAGGAAAGCAATGATCTCGATAAGCTTGATTTAGAAGAACTCGTAGGAAAGCTGCAGGTTTATGAGAAAAAGCTTCCTGGTTTTAGAGAGCCAAAAAAGTTTGCGATGAGAATCGCTAAGGAAGTTGTACATGATTCGTTTAGTGATGATGATACCATCAAGGATCATGATTTGGCCTTGTTTGCAAAGAAGTTTAAGAAATTTCTTAAACTTAAGAAGAGTGGCCATAGCAGTAATAGAGATAGGGAGGTTATGCCTAGAGAGAGTAGGCATAGCAGAAAAGAGTCTAGAGAGGATAGGGGTAGTAGATCCCGTGATGTCCAATGCCATGAGTGTGAAGGCTATGGGCATATTCGACCAGAGTGCCCTACATATCTCAGAGATAAAGGCAAGAAAGCCATGGCTGCCTCTCCTAGTGATTCAGAAGGTGGTTATTCTTCTGATGAGTCTCCTAAAGGCAAGAAAAATTTTATTGCCTTTACTACTAGTGTGACTGGTGAGAGAGAGATTGTGGTTAATGATGATGATTCAGAAGTCTCTCTTGATGAGTCTGTAGATGAGGAAAGTCTTCAGGTAGCTTATGTTGAACTATTTAATGAGAGTTTAGCTATTAAGAAGACTAACATAGAGGTCAATAAAAGGCTGAAATCTGTTGAGCTAGAAAAGAATGAAGCTCAAGCCAAATTTGAGCAGAGCCTTTTGATGGTAGATGACCTGGAGGAGAGAAATAGAGGTCTAATTAATAGGGTCCAAATATTAGAAACTGAACTTGAAGATACTAGAACCCAATTGTCTGTATTTTCTAGTGAGAATAAAAATGTGGACCGTATGTTAGGTATTATTTCTGAGCCTAACTGCAATGAGGCTTCTTCTTCCAAAGCTGTGCCAGTAGCAGCTAAACGTGACTTAGGTAAGAAACCTGTTGTGAGTAGTCATGTTTCTCCTTCTGTTGTTCCTCGTATTATATCCCAACCTCAATCTAGAGGTGTTTTGGGTAAACCTCGCTCTCATCTGAGGTTTGTGCCTGTGTGCCACCATTGTGGCAAGGCGGGACACATTAGGCCTAAGTGCTTCATGCTTCACAAGCAAAAGAAGAGGCCTAAGAAGGTGTCACTTAGATTTGACTCTGCAAATCTAGCTTCTCAAGTTTCTGCACTAATCAAACAAGCTCAATTTTTGAGTGAGAAACTTGCTTTGTTGTCTGGGAACTCTCTTGTGAAAGAGGTTTCTAGAAAGGTTTGGGTGGGGAAGCAAGATGATTTCCCATTTACTTCTGCATGTCCTGATGGACATGATGAGAGTGCACTTCGGTGTAACTCTGCTTAAAAGATGCATTTTTATTTTCCCATTGCATGTGTGTGTGCGTGTGTTTTATGCTTTTACACGTTTGTTTTATTTTCAATGCATATGGGTGTGTGTGTGTGTCTTGTTTTTGTTATATGTCCCTTGGTATATAGGATGGAAACCCGGACATAAATTTCATAGCTGATTCCGAATGGACGGTAGTATGATCTGCACTCGGGATACAACTCCACGTACCATTGGATGTTTTACAAGCTGTTTTGTGTCTTTATTTTTTTTTGTGCTTTAAAACTGAAAAATCAAAAAAAAAGTATATTTTGAAAAAGACCAAAAATATTTTTATGGCTTGTTAGAGCATGAATAGCATGTGCATGTGATCCTGGTATGTAGGATATATGATTATGCATGTATGATATGCTGTTATTTTTCTTGATGCTCTATATGCATAAGTGTGTGTGATAAAAACCTTTGGTATATCCTGTGCTTGCACCTCACATACACGTTTTAATTTATCAAGGCTTGGTCGCATGTATGAGTTTTTGGAATAGCAATCTAATTTCTATCTTATCCTGTTTGCTAAATAGTGTGACCTTTGACTAGATGACCTTGCTATCCCCTTGTGCAAAAGTAAAAAGAAATAAATTCAAAAAAAAAAATGAGACTCAAGTGCAAAAGAGCCAAAATGGCCAAATTCAAAAGATAAGGGCAAAAACCCTTCACTCGAAAGAGTTATTAAATATGAGCTCATGATATTTCTGGGGTAAATAATATAGCATGCAACCAATGTTGCTTATTTTCAGGTCCTAGTGGTGCTGGGTTTGAACACCTATTTTGTGGACTTGGTTTGTTTAGAGATGGATTTCTTTAGCTGTGTCCAGCTCATAAAATAAGGTCTTAAGCCTTGATTTGTTGTGCACTTTATTTTTCACGCAAGTGCTTTATATGCTTTGATGTTTATGTCATATGCATAAGTGTTGTATTTAGCCACTTTTAAAATGATGCATATTGTTTCATGTCATAAACAGTTGAATACTGACTGAGTATCATTGTGTCAGCTTTGCATGCTGTTTCAGTCAGTTTTTGATAGGATTTTTATTTATCTCAGTATGTGCCTGTGTGTGCTTCAAGTTATTGCATACCAACCTTTTTTCCTATGCATTTTTCTGAGTTTTTGGTTTGCTTCCCGTGTGTTATTTTGCTAACTATGTGCCTGTTAGTGTGGGGGAGTATTTCCTGTTTGTTTATGCTCTTGCAAGTGTTGTCTCCAGTTCTCCTGTTATTTTTCCTGTTTCTTTTACCCTTTGTCATTTCGTGACAAAAAGGGGGAGAGTAATATATTAAGGGGGAGAGCCTTAATATATAGGAGGGAGTCGTAGAATATCCTTTAGATATCTCCGTTTTAAGGGGAGTTAAGATTAAGGGGGAGAGGGATTTCTACTTGTACATGCATGAGATTTTTACCTGCTTTATGTTTTACTTGATTATCCCAATGCTTTTCACGGTATATTGTTGTTTGTGGATGTTTCAGGTAGCAGGTATGTTGCTGCGGTGGCATTACTTTCAAGACTACTTTGTTAGGTGTTAGATCGAGTTCATTTGTAATAAGTCACTGTTTTGATGGTTGACAGTTGACTATTTGCTTTTTGGGTCTATTACCGTAGTCTTTGTATTAGGTAGTGTTTTGTCACGGAATGCCAAATGGGGAGATTGTTAGCACTTTTTTTATTGGCATGTGTCCGTGACAAAACAAGTTCAATTGAGTTGTAATCTTTCATGAAGATCTTTGTGCAATTGGACTGGTTTCTGGCTGCTGTGCATCATACATGCGTTCGTGGTGCGTTCGTTGCAGTGTTCGAACGATTGGCGTTAGTGCTGCGTTCGTTTGTGGGTTCGAACGTGTGGCGTTAGTGGCACGTTCTTTATTGGGTTCGAACGGGAGCATTCCAGAGAGCAAACGTTCGAGGCACGTTCTTGTGGGTTCGAACGGGAGCATTCCAGAGAGCTCACGTTCGTTGTGCGTTCGATTGACGTTCGAACGAGTCTTCACAGAAAGGGCGCGTTCGTGTAGCGTTCTAGTAAGCTTTCGAACGCGACTGCGATCTGAACGCGTTTTTGGCCTGCAAAACCCTAGGTTTTCACCCTACCTATAAATATAACCCTTAGCCGCCATTCTCATTAGTTGAAACATATTCCTTTTGAGCCAAAACCTCTCAACAGCTTTCAACTCTTTTGATTTCACCTTGAAGACTCTTTGAATCTCATGTCTTCTATTTGTTTGGTGAAATCCAATCTTTGATAAACCTTCAACACAACATAACCCAAAAATCCCTAATCCTTTAGAGTTCTATAGGAGGAGTTTTGGTAGTCGGAGTTCCGGCGTCATTGGTGCTATAATCTACTCAGAGACTTCAGTGGTTCTGAAGAAAACCGTGGGTCGCGGGCTTGAGGAGTTGCCTTGAGTTCTTGCAGTATTGAGGTACTTGAGTCGGTGGAGTTGCCACCATAGGTCTTGACCATCGCTGTAAGTTTTTCTCGATATAGTGTATTCGGGTGGTAGCCTATACCCGGAGTGGTTTTTTACTCGGAAGAGTTTTCCACTTCGTCACCAAAATCATTGTGTTGAATTTTGTGTGATTGATTTTATTTGCTGCTTAATTATTGTTATTGTTTTTACATTTGCAGCTTATTATTTTTAGTTGGTTGATTTGTTAAATTGCCTGTTGCAATTCCATAGTAGCAGTAACAGGACTTGTCCTGCTTATTGTCTGTAATTCCGCATAGGGTCAGAACTTAGGATAACCCCGAATTTTCATTAAGTTTGAAACCTTAGTGCATTATCTTTGCTTAAAGCTTGATGAATTAGCATTCTTAGTAAGTTTAACATAAGTATAATGAAAATCTATATATAACTAAGGATATCAATAATCAAATATTTTGAAAGAAAATAGTGGGCTATTGTATAACCTTTCGTTCTTGAACTTCCGCACTCTGATTTGGTCCCCGTTTTTTCCTACGGACTTGTATCGGAATGTAGTTTCATTAAAATATTTTAAAATATGGTAATTCGGAACCGGATCGGAACCGGATTGGAACCAAATAATAGGGTACCCTGTTTTATTTGGTAGGTTCCGGTTCCACTTAGTGCGGAACCGAATTTTTCCGGATAGGTTCCGGTTCTATGCGGAACCGGAACCGGTTTTGCTCACCTCTAATTTATAGGCGAGGTGTTCATCACCTCAAGCAAGATTTTCAAAAGTAAATTAAAGTCTATTTGTTTTCTTTTGATAATAGGCCAATATTTGGCCAAATATGTCACAATCCACTGATAAATATGTAAAAAATAAATAATAATAAAAATAAATAAATAAATAAATAAAACAACATATTTCTATAAAAATCTTATATTTTATAATTTTATTCCTATATTGTTAATTATTTTAATGAATAAATAATAATACAAAAATTTATCAATTGTTTTATTATAAAGATAAATATGTAAAAACACCCCTATTTTTTTTTTTTGACTTTTTGATCTTATGAGTGTTGGGTATATAAAATAAAAACAGTAAAAGGATAAATAGTACAGGTCTGTAAACAATAAGGAGAAATGACAGTCTGACATGCTTAAATACTAAACAGAAAAATGGAAAATAAGTATTGGAGAGCTTTTAACATGGAATAGTAGCACAAACTCCAAATGTACAGGAATCATAGATCGAAATTGTTGCAAATTAAAATAAGTTACAGATAAAATGTACATGTGAAGACTTCATCAGTACTGGGAATAAACAATTTTCAAATTCAAGCCAAGCCAAGCGGGTTCATATAAAATGAAAAACAAACAAAATGGAAAGGATACTCATGAAACAAACAATAGGTGGCATGAAAACTGACCATAGCTGCCTTGAGGAAAAAACCAAAAGACAAACACAACATTTGAGAGTAGGAGAATGAGTGAGAGCTAGCCAATGGCGATGGACTTCCGAAGTCAGTACTGCTATTGAGAAGAACAAGAGCAATTGCGGCCGGTTTCAATGGCTGAGAATTGAAAACCGGGTTCTTTAAGTGAGGTTCCGGGTGAAAGAGGGATTTTGGCAGAGGGAAAAGATTTTGAGTGCAAAGATCTGTGACTTTGGTTCCTCATTCTGTGGGATATGATTAAGGTTTTAACAAGGCTAGTACATTTCATATAATTTTACCATTAAAGAGAGTTTTGTTTGTTTTGTTATTTTATTTTTTTGCAATATATTTTTTTAATAAAAATGGAGACATTCATTTGAGATAAATGCTATGAATTATTGTGAGTAGTATAAGTTTGAAAATTAACAACGAGATGTGAAGCTTAAGCATGTTTTGCACAAATGGGGACCATGCTCTCTACTAGTGCACATTAGTGGCCCAACTTTGCTCAATCTTTTGAGTGAAATTGCAAATGATGATGCGCTTTTCTTCAATATCTGTAAAAGGGTTTTCTTTTTTGAAAGTGAGGTTAGGTTCTTCTTCAATCACATTGACCATGATTACATGTACTTGGTCTATCGAAAAGAGAAAATTCTTCTTGGCCCTTAACACCTTTTTACATAATTGTGTTGAGCTTATGGACGTAATGAAAGTTCGTTTCACTCACATACAGGTTGGTCTTTTATCTAATCTATGTAAGGTGGCTAGTAGTGTGGGTCTACTTATGTATGAAGCTATTTTTGATAGAATATTGAACCATATCTTACATCATGTAAGAAATGATATTGGTCTTTAAATAAGACAACGCTAAATTTTCAAGCTAACTTTAATTTGTTTCAAATTAGACCCATACTTACTTATATTTTAAGTTCATTATTTATTGTTAGCCGATATGAGATATTTCCTTTAATAAAAGATTATAATGGATTGCCTAGATATATCTTTAAATAAGTTCCATTTTTTTGGTCTCTTTTTAATCTTGGTTTTTTTCCAAATAATGTGATATCTCACACTCAATAAATCCTTAACCCTCCCCCTCTTACTAAGACTACAAAATATTCTTTTTAAATTATGGCTAATACCAGGTAATGTCGATAAGCAAAAATTTCAAATCCAGAGGTTAATCATATTGGCAACTTTACTTCAGAGGGAGTTTGGTTTTATTGAGGTGATAGTAGAAAATTTGATTGGTAAATCATGTTGGAGATTATGTGTTATAAACCAAATTAACATACATTACTCAAGCAAAAAATTCTTATTATAAAACCTAAACATATAACTTGAGTACTAAGAAAAACCTGAAAATTGTATTGTAGAAAATAATGAATGAAATCAAGCCGAGTTGTCTCTGTCCTTAAGAACTTATTAGCCCCGCCTCGGTACTCTACAGATATCTTGTGGCTAATGTTCTCCCAAGATTACTTGATTGCTTCTTGTAGAAGGGGCACTCCTTTCTCCAAGAACTTGAACAAGGACAAATGGTGGAAACTCACTCTTTTCCAAATGACTCTCTAGAAAATGAAACCTTATTTGATTTTTTTTGGATACTAAGAATGAACCCAAGGCCCCTTTTATATAGGCATGGAATGGTGCCTTTGATGGAATCCTTTGGTTTGGGGTGTAACCCTCCTAAGGGTTATACTCATTCCCTTATGCCTTTTGAAGCTTAGTGACTCATCCTTCCAATTTAAAGGACATGTCCCTGTTAGGGTTGGTGCTCGGAGTGCCAATCCGGATCGTATTTATGTCCGATTCATGAATACGAGCAATTCCATTTTCTATAATATTACTTATTTACTGGTAGCACCTCTTGTCTTTTATACATATATTCGATCTAATTACGATTAGATATCTATTTATGATTAGATTGAAACTAAATCTGATTTAGTGATACGTGTATATTAGACAAAGACCCTAGGATTTACAACGTAGTGCGTAGTTTGTAATTGACATTGGGAAGCGCACTATAAAATGTATATCCTTAAATAAAGTTTCTGGTCAAGATTTACTAACACGGGTCAGTTGGTAAAATCCACTGAGACCAGTACATGTCGTATACCGTGACCTGGTCCGATGGTTTATCCCAATGAACCATGAGTCTCGGGAGACTCGTATAGACATGTAGGTGTTTATTTGGTAAACACTGAACGACTCACTTAAGATTTCCTAATAGATGGTACACCAACGTCAATAGGAATCTTCTCGAGTTGAGCAAGCATAGTGGTCCTTCGACTTGAGATACCACTGTGGATATATGAGTTATCATCCACACTTTGATGGCAGTCACGTCACTGATCTATTCATAATCATACCTCCGCCTGTTCGTTGGGTGTGGACTGATGCTCATGATATCCTATGCGTATCAAGATAGAATCCGTCAGTCCTGTGTACAGGGCATAGGCATCCTACACGTGTTTACGATCTAGTAAATCCATGGCCGTGGTATATATAACTTCGGAAATCAGATCTGAGTGTTATTTAGAGATCGTAAATTAAAAGTCGACTATATTATACCGAAAGGATTTAACGTTCTTATCTATATCTCAGGTATAATATGGATAGCTTGTGACAGAGGGATTATACGTATGCAATGACCTCAACTTGCACAGTTTAGTGAGATTATCTGTGGTCATCATAATTCATGAGTTGGTGAATTATGGACACGAAATTGGATTTCGTGACGAATAAACCTAAACTTAGAGAGTCTCATAATATGAAGTGTACTCGTTAAGCACTTGGGCAACGCGTTATGAATAATACAAATTATTCATAATACTTCATCGGATTAAATGAGTTAATTCGAATCGTTTAATCGGTTAAACGATAACACATGCATTAGGGGATTTTGGTCATTTAATAATTATTGTGTATTTGTATTTGATACATAATTTGATTAGATACACATTAATTAATTGTCAAATGAGACTTTGACACATGCCATAAATATATGTATTTGTTATTTAATGTAAATAAAAATACATATATAGATTAATTATATTAATTAATTATTTAGATATTTAATTGTTAAATATTTGAATAGTTAAATAATATCCCTATTTCATAAATATTGTGAAATATGTTTAATTATTAATGAAACACATGGCATGATTTTATTAAGCCTAATGTGTGCAAATTTGATTTGCTAACATTAAAGCTTATTATAATTAATTGATTTAATTTTGCAAAATGACCATTATAACCCCCAAAGTTGGCAACTCCATAATTTTTAAAGTAAAAATTTTTCTTTTGGCTTTCAATGGAAGCCATTACCGAATTCACCCTAGACCAAAAGCTCTTAAACTTGTTTGATGAAACAAATGAAGAAAGTGAAGGAAAATCAAGAAAGGCTTAAGGAAATTAGGAGTTCTAAAGGTAATCTTTTATATATCCCTAAGCTTAGAAAATTAGTTTCTTGTTCTTGATTTACTAGAATGGTTCTAGGGATTCTTTACTTCTTAATTTGGGGCTTTTGGATATGGATGATGGATTTGGAAGTGCATGCGTGAAATTGATTTGGATAGAATTATTGTAATTATTGTCCAATTTGATCATTTGGTGACTTTGATTGGTGTTTTCATTAATTAGATTAATGTTGAAAAGGTTAAATTAAAGCATGAAAAATTGATAATTTTTGTTGTAAAATCAGATCTAGAAAAACCTGGTTGTTTTTGATGAGAAATGATGTCATTTGAATGTATTGGATGTGTTTTGGGTGTTGGACCAATTTCCGGAAATTGTTTCAGAGTTGAAATAAGCGAAAACGGTGAAAAACAGCGTTACCGAGTGACTTTTGAGCCAACCGGGTGACGGCTGTCCAAACAGTGAATTTGACACTGTTCGGGCAGCCCATGAACTGCCTTAATACTATTGGGGTGGACCTGCGCAGCCCTCATGTGTATTGGATAGTCGGTTCGGTAAAAAACACATTTTATGCCATTTTGCGGAAAAACATTTTCGTAAAAGTTTCGCGACGGTTCTCAACTATTTATGTCATTATTTGATATCAAATAAATATGTTTAGGTGAAATATGAATGAATTTTTCATATTAGATATTGAATAATTCATTCGGTAATTTAAAAAAGTTTTAAAATTATGATTTCGCCCGAACTGCGCTTCTGCTGCGCCCTTTACCCAAAACTCCAACAAAAATGGTATCAGAGCAGGTCTGATGCTTCATTCATTACATTAGTCGTGCTTGATATATGATATGTAATCTAATTTTAATATTTGCACATGCTTGTAATCTATATGTTTCTTGACTTTTCGGTTCTACGCTAACGGAAATGTAACGGAAATTTAATGGTTAAATTGAGTTATGTTTTCTTAGGTAGAATTGAGTTGTTTAGAAAATGATTTGGATTAAAATTCTGCATTTGATGTGGAGCAATGTTTCCTTGAAGAATATCCCAGCTTAAAATAAGGTTGTAAAGTAACGTGTATTATATGCATGTTTCTTGGTCCGTCTTGTCAATACGGTTTATGGGTAACTTTCTATGGCTGCATCCGAGATAATGCCAAAGCAGTGAGGGTGTAGTTGATAGAATTTTATCCATGTTGGTTGTATATTAATACTAGACAAATTCAAGTGAAAGTGGAAATCCTGAACGTGCCAAAGCTATCAGGACTACATCGGTAGCTTGAGTTTGTCATTGGCAAGTGAAGCCTTGATACGCCTCCTTGTGAACGTGTCAAAGCTGTCATAACGAGAAATGGTCAGGACCAAAATTAGAAGTCACTGGTGAGTGATTGACAATGAGTTGTCTACCTAATGAGTCGTGCCAAAGCTGAGATCGTGCCAAAGCTGTGAGTCGAAATATATTCACGGGGTCCTACTCACACTATGGAATTCGATTTAATTATTGAATTCCTATTTTCTGTTGGGGATTACGGTATTACGTAAAGTAGTGGGAAACACTGCTGGGTTAAAAATCCATAACTAGGGCAGTGTGTAATTTTATGGAAATTGCTGCTTTTGTTTTCCTTTATTCTATATTATTTATAGAATTATACTTCTAATCCACTGCATAGCATATTACTTAAATATGTTTTCCGACTTTACTTATGGTTGTGTATTTCTAGAATAGGTTATAGAATGACAGTAGACTTAGATATTGTTATATTAATTTAAACCATCGGGAACTGTTGTTCTGATTTTTTTGAAAAATCAAGATGGTTAGTGACTTAGTTACTAAGTCACGATTAGAAATCTAAATAGATATATGTTTTGGATATAGTTATTTAGTAAGAATAGTTTCTTATGCAGTGAGAATTGACACGAATCAGTTCATGTCTCGAGATTCTTGACTGGCATTAAGAAAACCTCATTAGGTATTTGTTTATCTAATAATGATGTTTCTTGGCTTTAGTGACTTTTAAAAGTCACGTGTTTGACATGGTTTGCTAATCAATTATTTGTAATTGTTGTGAATAATTGAACGCAAATTATAAAGCTTAAGAAAATGAGATGTGTATAGTTGTGTATAGAGAATATTGATTCTCACAATACGACAACTATAGGTATTGGATACTAGATCTTCCGTCTAGTTATTTAAAATAATGTTTAATAACTGTTTTAATATTTGATATCAGAACTTGTGACTATTGGATTGTTACTTGTTCTATATAAACAGTTGTTACATATTTTAATATGACTAGTAGTGTCATTGATAAGAAGATAAACATTAAGAGAATGTTCGGTTAACTAAATAACTTAGAACATTGTTTATGAGATTTTATCACATAAGCATTAGATGCTTATTCCGTATGGTAAAAGATGGTCGGATACAAGATCACACCATATATCTTTATCTATTTAATGAATATTGTATTCAGGATGTGATTAAATCTCATTTAACCAATGATTTTCATTGGACCACAAGATTTATTAGACTAATACATTTGATGTATATAGTTTAATGAATTAGAAATTACCTTAGATAGTTTTCCTTACTCCGTAACTTAGTCAATGAATTGTCATGACTTAGTTGCGTGTTTCTAAAAGAATATATATTGAACGTCTTGAATGGTTCGAGAACTTTCTATATGTTTCTGATGAAACACGGATAGAATATTTTTGAATGGTACAAAGATATTCTATTTGAAGTGTTGAAAACTATATTTTAAAATTCATTGTGAGTCTTTGAATTGTTCAAGGATGTTTGATATGATCAAACACATGAATTTAAGGCAATAAGTTCTAAAGTTATTTAATGAATATGATTCTTACTCAATATTAAACTTCCACGATTCCATTTTGATGGAATTGGCCAGTTGGAGTAATTGAATCTTATATGATTTGATTCGTTGATATTGAGTGTTACCGAATTAGTTTTCAATACTCTTGGGGTTATGCTCCAGTAACACTAATTCATCTTTTTAATTAAGGTTCCATTAGTTTCTACAATTACGTATATGATATGTATAAGTAAAAAAAAATTTGAATCTTGAAAAGTTTGAGATTTGAATCTTTCTTTTGTATAATGGTTATATAATTGAAAGTACTTGCGCCTCGAAGGTACAAGTAAGAGTTTATCATTTATTCTATTTAATAGATTATTTTATTCTATTTGATAGAATATATTTTCTACGATCCCGAGTAATAAAATTATTTTATTACTTGGTGTGTAACATCAGATGTTAACGATTATAGAAAAGACTTGACTTATTGAAGTCAAATGTGAGAGTGATAAACTATAAATGGAACTACATAATTAATAAGATGAAAAAGACCCTTAGATACCTTCCGTATAAGTTTAATAGGATGTCAGAATCATTTACAAAAGTATTTGATACTTAATGATTCTGTTGTTTTCTTATCGAAGAAAATTATTCTATAACTTATAGTGGGAGCGATATTTGATATCGATTTTGGAAATTACCATTGAACTATAGATCTAAGATTGTTCATAGCTTACTATGATCAAGTTTTGAACTTGATTGAGCTTTCAGTATGAATCGTTCATAAAATGTGCAAATTATTTGCGCAGCAAAAGCAAAGTGAGCTTGATAAAGGTTTGACCTTTATAATATGACAGTGAAAAAGTTATACTTTGTGATCTATTGTAGATTCTGAGAAAACTTGTCTCTATTCGCACTAATTGAACAATTAAAATATGTTGGTTAATGTTGATATTAAACTATTTATTTGGCTCAAGAATGCAAAATGGCTTTCCTGAATGATTTCTTCGAATGAGAGATCCGTTGAAATTTTTTTGTTTGAAGAGTTCATTCTAGAATGGCCCTAGAGTTTGTATTCTCCTAAGATCATAGTTTGATATACTATCTTATAGAGCCTATTCTAGACTCAGGTAAGATTTCCTGAAATCTGTGTTCTCTAATTTTGATACAGTCAGATTGTCTGATTTTTTCAAAGCATAGAGAATACTTATTTGTTAATAAGGTCAGTGGGAGCGTACAAATTTTTTTTCTAGTGTTATATATCCTAACGATATTGTCATTATTAATGTAATAATGAGATGTTTGTGAGGTAAAAGGTTTACCTAAGTCTTCTTTTCTCTGTGAAAGTAGTGGGAGTAGTCTCTGATATATTTGATATAAAGTTTTATATATGATATAAAACTAAAAGACTTGTGAGAAACTCCCATTAGTCGTGTATTAGATATGATCTGATAAAGGACACAGTAAGACTACCTGTATGACAGTTAGTATAATTGTTTGACAGTTAACATGTCTTTTATATATATAGTATTCATCTTTCTTAAATGATGATTCCTTTATCTAAAGAGAGATTGATTGGAATGTCTAGTCAATCTTATGCATCATAGGATGATGGCGTAATGAATAATATATTATGTGCGATTAAGGATATCAATTTAATCGTAATTATTACGAGTTATTTTAATATGCTGCAGACCATATGATGTGTCTTGAAACATGTTCTTTATTATCTTTGAGATATTAAGAACAAGTTTCTTATTCATGGAGAATATAATCCGCAACCATTAGGGTCAGATTAGTTTTGAGTCTAATTATGACATTAGATGGTCTATGTCATATAAAGTCAGAAAAGATGCAGTGAGAGTGTCACCGTTGATTCTACTGAATTAGTAGAATTAGTTGTAACTTATGAAGTATTGACTTATGAAGTTGCATGGTGACCTTGTAGATTAGAAGTTTTGATATTAGTGTTGTGATTGCGATTGTATGCAAAGTATTTTTGGATTTGATCTTTAATTACATAGACAACTTAGTAGCTATATCATAATATTGATATTGCATCTGAGTCATATTTATGTAGAACTTGGGTTCTACAAAATATGAATGATGCTATTTAAGGAAAACAATTGGGTTTGTTGGACAAACTTAATTTGTTATAGCGGGCTTACTTGTTGTTGCCTACCTCTTGAGTGTTGGGTGAGCTCTTGAGGGCCATGAGTATGTGATATATATTGAGATGTGTATATGATACCGTTGATTGGCACTAAATCAAGTGGGAGAAATTGTTAGGGTTGTGCTCGGAGTGCCAATCCGGATCGTATTTATGTCCGATTCATGAATACGAGCAATTCAATTTTCTATAATATTACTTATTTACTGGTAGCACCTTTTGTCTTTTATACATATATTCGATCTAATTGCGATTAGATATCTAATTATGATTAGATTGAAACTAAATCTGATTTAGTGATACATGTATATTAGACAAAGACCCTAGGATTTACAACGTAGTGCGCAGTTACAACGTAGTTTGTAATTGACATTGGGAAGCGCACTATAAGATGTATATCCTTAAATAAAGTTTCTGGTCAAGATTTACTAACACAGGTCGGTTAGTAAAATCCACTGAGACCAATACATATCGTATATCGTGACTTGGTCTGATGGTTTGTCCCAATGTACCATGAGTCTCATGATGAGTGGTAATTATATCACTATTTCCCACTCATTTGACCTAATATTTTGTATAGTTTCTTGAGTTTTGTGAATATTTTGATGTGTTTTGTGTTATTTTGTAGATAAATAAAGTTTTAGGACCCTCTAGAGGTGATTTGGGGCCAAAATAGTGAAAAATGGACAAAAGGGCATTTTTGTAATTTTGCGCGTCGCGACTGTAGGCACTGCATTTTGCATGTAAGTCCCTATGATGAGTCTCATTTGGAGACACTACCTTTTAAGTCATGGAAGTCGCGGGAAACGAATGTCGGAAGGGGAAATTCAGAATAAGTATGTCAAAAGATTCAATTCACATGTTCATTGCTTTCGTTCGTGTTGCGTTTGTTAACACGTTCGAACGTCAAGAAGATTACGGGCGTTCGTGTAGCGTTCAAATCGGAATTTGAATGGTGTCGGTATTTCTGGTTTTGCTACTAGCCTCATGACCCAAGCCCAATTAGCCCACCAAAGCCCATAAAACATACCCAAGTTAATAAAACACATATTTAACACATGGTGAAATTAAAACAAATCTAAAAAATCACATACCAAATTAAAATAAACCAAACCAAATATAAAATATATCCATACCTAAATAAAACAAATCAAATAAACATATTCCTAATCTAAACAAATCTTGTCCCCTTCAAATATAGATTTTCCTTGTATGACTCTAATTGGTCCCTTTCCTATTCAAGCAAGAGAAAACCCTAGCCTTTGCCTATAAAAAGAACACAAAACCAACCTTTCACAAGCTAGCACATTCATACAAACCTCAGAAAAATTCTGCAAAGCATTGACACCCTAGCTCATTCACACAAGAAATCCCTTTTCATTGTCGCATAAACACAGCCCATTTACCTCACTGAAACAGCCTCATACAGCCCCCCTAAACCACCGAAAATAGCAGCCTCATACAGCCCCCCCTAAAGGCTTTCTATTTGAGGGAAGAAAATGCCAAAAGGCTACCTTTACGCCAATACTTTACCGCGTCGGACAAAGTATGTTTGGTGGGATGTGAGATAGGTTCAGCTGAGCATACGAAGTCCTATATTGTTATCTTTACTTTCTATGCATTGTAATGTGATGCGCATGGGCTAACTAGGGTGGATTAAAGGTCCTCTATTCGAGGGAAAATGCCTGAAGGCTACCTTACCACGATGTTTTGTCACGCCTTTTGTTATGTCATTGACTTTATGCATATCATTGTTCTATTTATGCATGTATTGCATTCTAATGCGCATGGGCTAACTAGGGTAGATTAAAGGTCCTCTATTCGAGGGAAAATGCCCGAAGGCTACCTTTACCATGACGTTTTGTCGCGACGGACGAGGTATGCTCGATTGAATGGGAATGAGTTCAATCGGGCACACGGGGTCCTACATTGTGCATCAGTGTATGCGCATGCATTTATTTTGCTTCACCAGGTCATGTCCCGTTCGAACGCGTTCTCGAACGCTACACGAATGCGAACCTTATGTTTCCCATTCGAACGCGTTTACAAATGCTACTCGAATACGCACGTATTTCTTTTGTTTTATCATGCATCGGGTCTGGTCCCGTTCGAACGCATTCTCAAACGTTATATGAACGCGAACCTTCTGTTTACCGTTCGAACGCGTTTACGAACGCTACTCGAACGTGCATGCATTTTGTTCCATCAGGTATTGTCCCGTTTGAACGTGTTATCAAACGCCACACGAACGAGAACCTTCAGTTTACCGTTCGAACACGTTTTCGAACGTTACACGAACGCGCATACACTGAACTGAGTCTTTTTCGTCACATTTCATGCATGATTGCTTCTTGGGTGACCTCTCTTGCATTATGTAATTAACTATGCCATTCTATTAGTGACACTTTTATTGCTACCATCTACATGTGTTCCCGCATTTATCCTTTTGATGTGTTCGTGAGATTGTGTTCAAGCATGATTAGGTCGTTAGGATGTTACTTATTTCTCAAGCATGATTTAGCCGCTAGTACGTTATTCTTCTATGCATGATTTAGTTATCTCCTTTCGCAATAGGCGTTCAACTTATGTTTAAGTTGTTATTTATTTTCTGAGTTTGATGATTCAACATGTCATGAGATTATTGTGTGATATTGTATGTTTGTCGTTGTGATGATTACTTTCATGCATGTGAACTTAAAAGTAGAATACTCTTGGAAATATGTTGCGTAGATTCGATTAAATTATTGCATAAATCATATCATTACAAGTGGCATAAGTAAGGGACCATTCCGAACCCAACGGTTTGAGGTCTTCCCTTGCGAGGGGTGAGTGCGGCCTTAAATCATTTTCCCGGTTCACACCGGATGGCGACTCCATGTTATTTCTCCGGTTTAGTCCCCCGTAGGCTACTCCGTACTCCCAACTGGGCCGCGAGCCCGGAACAGCGTCGTCTGATTTCTGTGTCCTACAGTCTGGCGACTCCACTGGGGATAGAGAATCGGCCCCCGAAATAATTTCTTGTAATGTTTGTGATTTGTGCTTTAAGTTAACAGTGTCTATTATGGGTTGAGGTGGTTTAATTAAAGGCATTGTTAAGGCTAGGTGATGATTTAGAGTCTTCCTTCATTCACTACCTTTCTATAAGGAAAAACTGCGAAGGCACCTAGATAATCATGTACTTGTAGCCTACTGTGATGGACTAATTTGGAGGACTCGTTGTTTATTCTTGTCACCAACTGATAAGAGCCTAAGAGGCTTGTGTATTTAAGAGAGTTCGCTCCACCCTCCCTCTAGGGAATCTACAACGGGAAATCCATTTGACAGTCAGTCACGCACCTTAACTCGTTGGCACGTACCTTAAGGTATAAAAAATGTGCGCTCACTTGGTCACTTGAACCCTTGAGTGGGGAGTCCTAGTTGTGGGCAATCCTTCATCAGCGAGAGTCTTTGTCTATACTCCCGAAAACCCACATGTAGACCAGAGTTGTATGACCTATAGCACCTATTTCCTTGTGCTTGTGGACCATCCTCATTTGGATGCAGTTGGACTTCTTGTTAGAAATGCGAGCTTGTTGGGCCATTTAAACTGGGACGACTTCGTATCCTATGACAATTGGACCAAAAGTTTCTAAAATGCCGATGGGCCATCATGTGTTTAGGCCCCTTATCATTTGAAGTTTTTTAACTATGTTATCATAAAGGTGTGAACCTGTTGGGCCTTTTCAACTGGGACAAGTTTTCACCTTGTAATAACAGGACTGAATACTTTAAAATGATAATGGGCCAATTTATATGTTCCATACATCGTACGCATCTCATACATCTCATGCATACACACATCATGTTAACTCTCTTGTGTCTTAAGAGCCATCATAGATATCCGTTGGGTTGGGGAAAATGGAAGACTTGTTAAGAGGCCAATAACAAATATGAGTGAATCAGAAAACGAGGTATCTCGCATAGATCAGCTGGAGAATGGTCTCACCAAGGTTATCGAACAATTGCAAGCCTTGACTACTTCTATGGCTAAAATGGTTGTGCCCCGTACTGGGGGAAATTTTGAGAATGTGAGGCGTGAGGAGCCTCCGAACGGTTTGGGGGATGACATCCCCACTTTGGATGATGATATGGCTGAATATGCGACAGGAAGAATGATTGGGTCTCAGGCAGAATTACAGAAGCTACGGGATCGGGTAGAATTGGTTACCCGCAAAATTAGGGGTAAACATGAAGACTTGCTAGATTATGAAGCAATGACTTTTGAATAACAGCTGCCAGCTCAGTTCAAGATGCCGGATATAGCCAAGTTTAATGGGAATGGGGATCCGAGGGTCCATCTCCGACAATATGTTTCGGTTATGAGTTCAGTGGGTCTGTCACAGCGCCAAGTTCAGAAGATGTTTGGGATGTCGCTCGAGGAGGCACCCATAGTGTGGTACCATAGCCTTGAAAGAAAGGTTAAGGAAGATTGGAGGGAACTGGCAGACGCCTTTCTGAAACAGTATGTTACAGACCTGGAGATTGATTTGTCACTCCGTGATTTGGAGAACACTAAGCAGAAGCCGGAAGAAAGTTTCAAGGAGTATGTAGACCGCTGGAAAAGCCAGCTTCTGAAAATACAGAATCGGCCCTCTGAGAAGGACCAGATTAAAATGATCATCAAGGGCACCAAGCCCTCGATTTACTGCAAGTTGAGGAGGATGACCTCCATGATTACTGATTTTCGACAGTTGAAGGAAACTGTCATGGATATTGAAGAGGAAGAAGCTGAAAACAGAAAGTTCTATGGCCAGAATAGAAGGAATATTAGGGGACCTTCAGGGACTATGCCCGCTACCGCTGAGGTCACTGCCATTAAAAATAGGTGATTTTCCAACCTTGGTAAGCCTCTTTCAAGGGTGTTCGAAAAGCTGAAGGCGCAAGGACTTCTTGAAACCTAAGAGCCTAAACCAATTCCAAACCATGTGCCACCCAACCTTGACTTAAGCCTGTATTGTCACTTCCATCAGAGAAGAGCTCATGAAACTGACAGCTGCACCCGCCTTAGGCACGAGATCCAAAACCTCATCGACTCCCATAAAATACCTGACCCAGAAAGAGAACAACCCTACACACACAGAAATCCTCTACCAAACTACCACTCTGTTCCACCGCCCACCTATATGTTCAACTCCAGCCTACCCGAAAGCTTCGTCCTCCAATCTCTCAACCACTCAGCTTCTTTCATGGGGATAGGGGATGACAGCAGTGAAGAACCATAAGCCAAAAAAGAAGGCAATGCTGCGAATGATGAAGTTGCTCCTCTTAGTTCATTTGATCCTGCACTTTTAATATAGACATTGATTTTGCCAACTTGTTCGAACCATTTCTTAATGATAATAAAGGTTTTCATTCTATTTACTTGCCTGAGTCTCTTCCTTTCAACCTGCGATATGAGTATGTTTGATTAAAGCATTCAACCTTGGTACTATGATACTCAGTGATGTTTAGAACACGGGGAATCTTCGGAAGAAGCAAACAGAAAAGACAGGATAGCCATTCAGAAATTGGGAAATGGGGCAGTGAAACTGTCGAACTTGGAAAGGAATGAGTTCACTGAGCTGATCAACATGGATAGATTGAAGCAGTATTTTACCTGAGGGAAAGAAGACCGAACAGGCACCAAGGGAATTGACAGAAGACCTAACCCAATGGGATAGGAAACTCATCCATGCATACATGCATACACGTAACATATTTTGCATTCCTTTTTGTGTTTGTTTTGTTTTGTATTCAAAGGTTTCAAAGAAGGAAAAGAGAAAGCGATAAATGTAAGCCAACCAGAAGCAGCAACAGTACAGTTAGTTTCAGAAATAAATCAGTATCAGTTTGGGGTTGAGGCCCACATCAGTATCAGTTTGGGGTTGAGACCCACAATATCAGTATCAACTTGGGGGCGAGGCCCACATTATCGGTATCAGTTTGGGGTTGAGGCCCACATCAGTATCAACTTGAGGGTGATGCCCACATTATCAGTATCAATTTGGAGGCGAGGCCCACATTATCAGTATCCGCTTGGGGGCGAGGCCCACATTAGCATCAGTTTAGGGATGAGTCCCAGGGTTGAGGCCCACGCCAGTATCAGTTTCAGGAATGAATCTCAGGGGGCGAAGCCCACATTATCAGCATCAATTTCGTCGAAAATGGCACTCCGAAAATGGAGCACGGTTCGGTAATGGACTACTATCACATCTCACCGAAAATGGCACTCCGAAAATGGAGCACGATTCGAAAATGGACTACTATCACATCTCGCCGAAAATGGCATGCCGAAAATGGAGCACGGTTCGAAAATGGACTAATATCACATCTCGCCGAAAATGGCACTCCGAAAATGGAGCATGGTTCGAAAATGGACTACTATCATATCTCCCCGAAAATGGCACTCCGAAAATAGAGCACAGTTCAGAAATGGACCACTATCACATCTCACCGAAAATGGCACTCCGAAAATGAAGCACGGTTCGGAAATGGACTACTATCACATCTCGCCGAAAATGGCACTCCGAAAATGGAGCATAGTTCGGAAATGGACCACTATCACTCACCGAAAATGGCACTCCGAAAATGGAGCACGGTTCGAAAATGGACAGTCATCACATCAGCGATGCCTCGGAAATGAGGTTTAGCACGCCAGAAATGGCGCTCCAAAAATGGAGCATAGTTCAAAGATCTCAACCCATTAAAGGTTCGAAAATGAACCAACTCTCATCAGCTCAGTTCGAAGCAGCAGGCAAGTCAGGTGACAGCTGGCGAGCCGGGTAAGTAAAAATGCATTGCATAACTTTGATAGGATTGTCATTGTCACACACTGCACAAGTCTCATCAAAGTGGGGGCGACTGTAGGCACTGTATTTTGCATGTAAGTCCCTATAATGAGTCTCATTTGAAGACACTACCTTTTAAGTCACGGAAGTCGCGGGAAACGAATGTCGGAAGAGGAAATTCAGAATAAGTATGTCAAAAGATTCAATTCACATGTTCACTGCTTTCGTTCGTGTTGCGTTCGTTAACACGTTCGAACGTCAAGAAGATTACGGGCGTTCGTGTAGCGTTCGAATCGGCGTTCGAACGGTGTCGATATTTCTAGTTTTTCTGCTAGCCTCATGACCTTAGCCCAATTAGCCCACCAAAGCCCATAAAACATACCCAAGTTAATAAAACACATATTTAACACATGGTGAAATTAAAACAAATCTAAAAAATCACATACCAAATTAAAACAAACAAAACCAAACATAAAATATATCCCTACCTAAATAAAACAAATCAAATAAACATATTCCTAATCTAAACAAATCTTGTCCCCATAAAATATAGATTTTCCTTGTATGACTCTAATTGGTCCATTTCCTATTCAAGCAAGAGAAAACCCTAGCCTTTGCCTATAAAAAGAACACAAAACCAACATTTCACAAGCTAGCACATTCATACAAACATCAGAAAAATTCTGCAAAGCATTGACACCCAAGCTCATTCGCACAAGAAATCCCTCTGCATTGTCGCATAAACACAGCCCATTTACCTCACTGAAACAGCCCCATACAGCCCCCATAAACCACAGAAAACAGCAGCCCCATACAGCCCCCACATAAACCACCGAAAATAGTAACAAAAATTACATTTTACAGCCCTTAACATCACCAAAACAGTAGCCCAAATACCTCAAAACAGTGACCAAAAAACGTCACCGAAATAGCAGCGAAATATAGTAAAAAAATAGCAGCAAAACACGGGGAATGACGACTCAAAACAGTGAGACAACGAACGAGAGAAGTGAACCAGTGAACCGGAGGAGTTGCGGAGCGTTAACCCTTCCAACGATCGTGTACCGTACGTCCGAGAGGCGATTTAAAAGGTTAGACCTGAGGGCACCTTTCTTATTTATCTTTATTCCTATTTTGATCATTTATTGAAACCCAGCCGTAAATTTCGTAGTCGAATCTGAATGGACGGTAGTGCGGTCTGTACTTGGGATACAATTCCACGTACCACTTGAATAAACGGCACATATTTCGATATGTTTTATCTTGTTTGTTTATTATCCGCATTTTATATTACGCCCTTTAATTTCCGTACGATTATTTGTTTGTATTGATGAAGTGATGCGCATGGGCTTAGTATGTTGGTATAAAGGCTTTCCATTTGAGGCAAAAAAAGGCCAAAAGGCTACATTTACACCAATACTTTGCCGCGCCAGACAAAGTATGTTTGGTGGGATGTGAGATAGGTTCAGCCGAGCATATGAAGTCCTATATTGTTATCTTTACTTTCTATGCATTGTAATGTGATGCGCATGGGCTAACTAGGGTGGATTAAAGGTCCTCTATTCGAGGGAAAATGCCTGAAGGCTACCTTACCACGATGTTTTGCCGCGCCTTTTGTTATGTCATTGACTTTATGCATATCATTGTTCTATTTATGCATGTATTACATTCTAATGCGCATGGGCTAACTAGGGTGGATTAAAGGTCCTCTATTCGAGGGAAAATGCCTGAAGGCTACCTTTACCACGACGTTTTGCTGCGCCGGACGAGGTATGCTCGATTGAATGGGAATGAGTTCAATCGGGCACACGGGGTCCTATATTGTGCATCAGTGTATGCGCATGCATTTTTTTGCTTCATCAGGTCCTGTCCCATTCGAACGCGTTCTCGAACGCTACACGAACGTGAACCTTCTGTTTCCCATATGAACGCATTTTCAAACGCTACTCGAATGCACACAAATTTCCTTTATTTTATCATGCATCAGGTCTGGTCCCGTTCAAACGCATTCTCAAATGCTATACGAATGCGAACCTTCTGTTTACCGTTCGAACGCGTTTTCGAACGCTACACGAACGCACATACACTGAACTGAGTCTTTTTTGTCACATTTCATGCATGACTTCTTCTTGGGTGATCTCTCTTGCATTATGTAATTAACCATGCCATTCCATTAGTGACACTTTTACTGCTATCATCTACTTGTGTTCCCGCATTTATCTGTTTGATGTGTTCGTGAGATTGTGTTCAAGCATGATTAGGTCTTTAGGATGTTACTTGTTTCTCAAGCATGATTTAGCCACTAGTACGTTATTCCTCTATGCATGATTTAGTTATCTCATTTCGCAATAGGCGTTCAACTTATGTTTAGGTTGTTATTTATTTTCCGCGTTTGATGATTCAACATGTCATGAGATTATTGTGTGATATTGTATGTTTGTCGTTGTGATGATTACTTTCGTGCATGTGAACTTAAAAATAGAACACTCTTGGAAATATGTTGCGTAGATTCGATTAAATTATTGCACAAATCATAACATTACAAGTGGCATAAGTAAGGGACCATTCCGAACCCAACGGTTTGAGGTCTTCCCTTGCGAGGGGTGAGTGCGGCCTTAAATCACTTTCCCGGTTCACACCGGGTGGCGACTCCATGTTATTTCTCCGGTTTAGTCCTCTGCGGGCTACTCCGTACTCCCAACCGGGCCGCGAGCCCAGAACAGCGTCATCCGATTTCTATGTCCTACAGTGACGCATAACGTGCGCCGATCCATGCTAACGTGCGCCGGGTCCACATGTCAGAATCTGAGAAGTTTGTCTTTGCTAACGTGCGTCGTGCCACGTGTCACCATCACAGCCGATCTGCTAACGTGCGCCGTGCCACATGTCATCATCCTATGGTGCTGATAATCGCCATCGCAACGTGTCCCTCCACGTGTCAGCCACGTCATCATCCACATCACTAATTGACCGAGTCAATGTGTCATGTCACCGCCACATCATCATCAGCCAATCACAAAGTGCCACATGTCGCAATTCTATGATGCCGACAATCACTATCGCCACGTTAGCGCCACGTCATCGCCACATCAGCATAATCATTCAGTTACCAGCCGCGTTGCCACGTGTCACCTTATCACCTTATCCATAATGCCACGTGGCAGATAAGAATCTGAAGCCGACGAACCAAATGCTGATACGTGGCGCGTCACGACGCGCGAGGCCTACCGGGATCTATAAATTGAGCTCGAGATTTCAGTTTTAGATGTACCTTCCTCTCTGAATTCTCTTATGTAAATAGGGAGTTTTCTATCTAGTTTCATTTAAATTTCAGTTTTGTAATTAATTTTAATTACGTTCTGTTATAATAGTAATTTACTTTCTTTACTTTTACAGTTTTTACTATTCAATATGAGGAGGTAACTTCCCCCTGCTAGGGTGAAAGGTAAAACTTTTTATTACTGCTATTTAGATTAATCTCCCTTAAATATAATATATTCACTATTTAAAATTTGACTTAATGAGGATACCGCTATATTGGTCGGTTGGTAATTCATTTTAAACTGGTTTAAATCTGACTAAGCAAGGATACCGCCAGATTGGTCGGTTGGTAATTAAATTTTCTTACCGCCTATATGGCAGGTTTATTTTGGTTCCGCCTTTATGGCTGGTTGGACTTAATTTGACTTAATCAAGTTACCGCATAATTATTTTTCAGCAGTTTTACTTTATGTCTTTTACTTTTAAGTTTTTTACTAGCCCTAGTTATGTGTCGTAACTAAGTTAGTTATCTGGGGTTGTGATGAATTCTAATATCACCGGTTTATAAGGGGTTATTTTATAGTTTGGGTAATTTAAAGGTTTACTTATTAAGTCTTAAGCTTAATACATCTTGTTAATTGGCCACTAATAAGATTGATCTGGTAAATCTAAAATAAACTTGACAAAGGAATTTTAGGTTTCAGCCTTAGACTTAGTAGCCCACGATCTTCCTTGAGGATAGATAACCGTTTAATAGATTTCCTTATAGGATATACATATACCACAAATTGACCCTATTCTTTCAAAGATAAATTGGTCCGAGAACGATCATGGTAAGAGGCATCGGATTAATCTGGATCTTAACCTTTAACTTTTCATGTAGAATTTCAGTTAACCAGGTACTATCTTCTAAACTCTTCTTCTATTGTTTAAGACATTGGGGACAATGTCTCATTTAGGTTTGGAGGAGGAAATTAGTTGATTAGTATCTTGTTTTTAGTTGTGTATTATTTTTATTTTTAGTCCAAAATTTTTCAAAAAATTAAAAAAAAATTAAAAATTTTCAAAAATTACAAAAATATTTTGCGTTTTTGTGTTTTTATTTTGACTAAAAAGGTGAAATTGGTAAGAGATAGCTATGTAAGGAGTTCCCACTCCTGATACGTATTTCAACCCATTTTCGAAACAAGTTAATTTTTGTTTATTTCTTTTTGTATTATTTAATTTGTAAATTCTCCATAAAACTGACTAAAATGGATCTTCATATGCTCAATTGACAGGTATTATCAACATGCATGGTAACATACGGACATGAGCTAAAATTGAAAAGTTTGTAATATTCAGTGCTCTAGTTTAATTGGAGGAAACATCTCAAAAAAGTGATGGAGTAAAAAAAAAAGTCTGAGATCCGAGTTATTAAGTCCGTAGGGGTGTTTTAACACTTAGTGCCCTAAAACCAACTGGTTTGGGAGTCACTGGCCCAAAGCTCGCTACATGGATCAAAGATGCTGCAAAAATATATATATCTGAAGTCTGAGTAATTAAGTCTGTATGGGTGTCTTAACACCTGGTGCCCCAAAGCCAACTGGTTTGGGAGCCACCGACCCAACACTCAGTACATAGATGGAATATATTGTATATAAATAAAAAAAAATCAAAGAAAAAAAAATCAGAAAAATCAGAAAAATATTCCATTGCTCCAAAAAGGTGTGAATTCTGATAAAACTTTAGGACAAAAATATTACTCTCTTATCAACTGTACTTGTGACTCTTATGGGCAAAAATGAGTTGATTAATATTTTGTTGGCTGTGTATATGGAGAATGGTAAATATAACCGGAGAATTTACTTATTCAGTAATTTAGAAAGAAAGAAAACAACTAGTAACTTGGAGTAGAAGTTTCACTTGATTAGTCACTAACTTCTTTATTATATTTTCCCCTGTCTTTTTGCTTTTGTGTTCATTAGTTTCACTACCTTTTTACTTTTGTAAAATGTTTGTGGGTATCATTGTTGTAAACCCTCACGAGACTACAACTCGTCCACTAGGGACACCTAGGGGTTTAAAGGCTTGTTGCATACGCTAAATGCAACTGTGATCCCTACGAAAGTGGCTTAGTTAAATTTTATTTTAAAGATGTTTATATTATTTAATTTTGTGTTTTGCTCGAGGACTAGCAAGATGTTAGGTTTGGGGGTGTGATGAGTGGTAATTATATCACTATTTCCCACTCATTTGACCTAATATTTTGTATAGTTTCTTGAGTTTTGAGAATATTTTGATGTGTTTTGTGTTATGTTGTAGATAAATAAAGTTTCAGGACCCTCTGGAGGTGATTTGGGACCAAAATAGTGAAAAATAGACAAAAGGGCATTTTCGTAATTTTACGCGTCGCGACGCCTAACGTGCGCTGATCCATGCTAACGTGCGTCGGGTCCACATGTCAGAATCTGAGAAGTTTGACTTTGCTAACGTGCGCCGTGCCATGTGTCACCATCACAAGCTATCTGCTAAC
Source organism: Zanthoxylum bungeanum (assembly GCA_019454045.1). Taxonomy (NCBI): domain Eukaryota; kingdom Viridiplantae; phylum Streptophyta; class Magnoliopsida; order Sapindales; family Rutaceae; genus Zanthoxylum; species Zanthoxylum bungeanum. Next base: position 72,718 of record SKCR01000102.1, read on the forward strand.
GTGCGCCGTGCCACGTGTCGTCATCCTATGGTGCCGACAATCGCCATCGCCACGTGTCACTCCACGTGTCAGCCACATCTTCATCCACATCACCAATTGACCGAGTCAACGTACCATGTCACCGCCACATCATCATCAACCAATCACGAAGTGCCACATGTCACAATTCTATGGTGCCGACAATCACTATCGCCAAGTCAGCATAATCATTCAGTTGCGAGCTGCTTTGCCACGTGTCACCTTATCAACTTATCCATAATGCCACGTGGAAGATAAGAATCTGAAGCCGACGAACCAAATGCTGACACGTGGCGCATCACGACGCGTAAAGCCTTGCGCGTCGCTACGCGCGAGGCCTACCGGGGTCTATAAATTGAGCTCGAGATTTCAGTTTTAGATGTACCTTCCTCTCTGAATTCTCTTATGTAAATAGGGAGTTTTCTATCTAGTTTCTTTTAAATTTCAGTTTCGTAATTAATTTTAATTACGTTCTGTAATAATAGTAATTTACTTTCTTTACTTTTACAGTTTTTACTATTCAACATGAGGAGGTAACTTCCCCCTGCTATGGTGAAAGGTAAAACTTTTATTACTACTATTTAGACTAATGTCCCTTAAATATAATATATTCACTATTTAAAATTTGACTTAATGAGGATACCGCTATATTGGTCGGTTGGTAATTCATTTTAAACTGGTTTAAATCTAACTAAGCAAGGATACTGCCAGATTGGTCGGTTGGTAATTAAATTTTCTTATCGCCTACATGGCAGGTTTATTTTGGTTCCGCCTTTATGGCTGGTTGGACTTAATTTGACTTAATCAGGTTACCGCCTATATGGCTGGTTGGTAAAATAATCACAAGTTAATATATTATATTAAGGGAGATATCTAAATAGTAAATAGTAAAAGTTGATCCTTTTACCTTAGCATTTTATTTTATTGTAATTTACTTTTCATCTTTTACTTTACCGCAATTACTTTTCAGCATTTTTACTTTATGTCTTTTACTTTTAAGTTTTTTACTAGCCCTAGTTATGTGTCGTAACTAAGTTAGTTATCTGGGGTTGTGATGAATTCTAATATCACCGGTTTATAAGGGGTTATTTTATAGTTTGGGTAATTTAACGGTTTACTTATTAAGTCTTAAGCTTAATGCATCTTGTTAATTGGCCACTAATAAGATTGATCTGGTAAATCTAAAATAAACTTGACAAAGGAATTTTAGGTTTCAGCCTTAGACTTAGTAGCCCACGATCTTCCTTAAGGATAGATAACCCTTTAATAGATTTTTTTTTATAGGATAGACATATACCTGTCAGGCGGGGGCAGCCATAATTGGAACTTAAACTTAATGAATCCAGGTAATTTGGTTGACAAAGACATATGGTTCAATTGGGTTATACTGGGTATTTGCGTCTGACCATCGACAGAGGCTTTCGTATAATTTAGTGTTCCAGGTTAGTAAACCGATTTATTACACAAACATGAAATAACCACTTCAACTTTTAAAAGATATTAGAAATATTCACAACCCTAGATAGTTTCCTAATGTTGAATTTTCTTAAACCCAATTTCGTACAATTTTATTTACTTGTTTTTAAATTTAAAATCATCATCATTTCAAATCAATCAATCAATCAACTTGTTAGATACTAGTAATCATTTGACCTCATAAAATTAATAGATTAGGTATTAAGTCCTCGTGGGATCGATACTTTTTATACTACTTAAATGATACGTGCGCTTGCGTTATACGCGTATGATTACGCACCGGTCATCTCAGGAGATTCATATACACATGTAGGTGTTTATTTGATAAACACTAAACGACTCACTGAAGATTTCCTAATAGATAGTACACCAACGTCAATAGGAATCTTCTCAAGTTGAGCGAGCATAGTGGTCCTTCGACTTGAGATACCACTGTGGATATATGAGTTATCCTTCATACTTTGATGGCAGTCACGTCACCGATCTATTCATGATCAGACCTCTGCCTGTTCGTTGGGTGTGGACTGATGCTCATGATATCTTATGCGTATCAAGATAGAATCTGTCAGTCCTGTGTACATGGCATAGGCATCCTACACGTGTTTGCGATCTAGTAAATCCATGGCCATGGTATAACTTCGGAAATCAGTTCCGAGTGTTATTTAGGGATCGTAAATTGAAAGTCGACTATATTATACCGAAAGGATTTGACGTTCTTATCTATATCCCAAATATAATATGGAAAGCCTATTACAGAGGGATTATACGTATGCAATGACCTCGACTTGCATAGTTTAGCGAGATTATCTGTTGTCCTCATAATTCATGAGTGGGTGAATTATGGACACGAAATTGGATTTCGTGACGGATAAACCTAAACTTATAGAGTCTCACAATATGAAGTGTACTCATTGAGCACTTGGGCAACGCGTTAAGAATAATACAGATTATTCATAATATTTCATCGGATTAAAAGAGTTAATTCGAATCTTTTAATCGGTTAAACGATAACACATGCATTAATGGATTTTGGTTATTTAATAATTATTGTGTATTTGTATTTGATACATAATTTGATTAGATACACATTAATTAATTGTCAAATGAGACTTTGACACATGCCATAAATATATGTATTTGTTATTTAATGTAAATAAAAATACATATATAGATTAATTATATTAATTAATTATTTAGATATTTAATTATTAAATATTTGAATAGTTAAATAATATCTCTATATCATAAATGTTGTGAAATATGTTTAATTATTAATGAAACACATGGCATGATTTTTTTAAGCCTAATGTGTGCAAATTTGATTTGCTACCTTTAAAGCTTATTATAATTAATTGATTTAATTTTGTAAAATGACCATTATAACCACCAAAGTCGGCAACTCGATAATTTTTAACGTAAAAATTTTTATTTTGGCTTTCAATGGAAGCCATGACCGAATTCACCCTAGACCAAAATCTCTCAAACTTGTTTGATGAAACAAAGGAAGAAAGTGAAGGAAAATCAAGAAAGGCTTAAGGAAATTAGGAGTTCTAAAGGTAATCTTCTATATATCCCTAAGCTTAGAAAATTAGTTTCTTGTTCTTGATTTACTAGAATATTTCTAGGGATTCTTTAGTTCTTAATTTGGGGCTTTTGGATATGGAGGACGGATTTGGAAGTGATATGCATGTGTGAAGTTGATTTGGATGGAATTATTGTAATTATTGTCCAATTTGATATTTTGATGATATGTTGCCATTCTAGAGTGTTATGACCACTCTTTTAATGCCTAGAATTTCTCTTGGGTGGTTCATGTGTGGTGACTTTGATTGGTGTTTTGATTAATTAGATTAACGTTGAAAAAGTTGGATTAAAGCATGAAAAATTGATAATTTTTGTTGCAAAATCAGATCTAGAAAAATGAGTTGTTTGTGATGAAAAATGATGTCATTTGAATGTATTGGATGTGTTTTGGGTGTTGGAAAAATTTTCGGAAATTATTTCGGAGTTGAAATAAGCGAAAACGGTGAAAAACGTCGTTATCGGGTGACTTTTGAGCCAACCGAGTGACGATTGTCCAAACATTTAATTTGTCACTGTTCGGGAAGTCCACGAACTACCCTAATACTATTGGGGCTGACTTGGGTAGCCCTCATGTGTATTGGGTAGTCGGTTCGGTCAAAAACGTGTTTTATGCCATTTTATGGAAAAACGTTTTCGTAAAAGTTTCGCGACGTTTCTCAACTATTTATGTCATTATTTGATATCGAATAAATATGTTTAGGTGAAATATAAATGAATTATTAATATTATATGTTGAATAATTCATTCGGTAATTTTAAAAAGTTTTAAAATAACGATTTCGCCCGAACCGCATTTTCGCTGCGCCCTTTACCCAAAACTCTAACAGTCCCTTCATATTTGTGTTTTTCCCATAAGGCACTACTTAAGGGACATGTCTCTCCTACTTATACTATAAATATTTAGAGAATTTACAACAATCCCCCACAATTCTGTAAATATTAATTCAGATATTTAAGAGAATTTTCGTGAAAAAAAAAACTGCATCGAAATAGGTAGTTTTCGCCTTAAACCTTTCCTAGTGAATGACAATCGGATTTACTTAGCAAACCAATGACCCATAGTCTTGAACTATTCTGCCATTGGTGTAAACCAAGACAATTTCGAACACATATCTTGTTAGTGTCCTAGAAATGCCCAAGATCTCTACAACATGATTTTGGTGTGTGAATATTCAAAGAAGTTGCGGAAATATACTTACAATGAATGGATGAGAATTTAAAATTCTTTGATGTATGTTGAGAGCTCCAAGTATTGATGTAAGTCAAGTGGGTCCCACCACTTTTAAATTACAAATTTAAGTCGAACAACTCAACACGCAACTTCGCTCGAGCCCAAGTTCGTTTAATTCCAAATTAAACGAATTTGTCGTTGTGACATATTTAAATATAATTTAATTAAATAATATTACCTAGCAAAATTATTACAAAAGTCGCTTGCGAATTAATTCTAAATTAATTCATTTGCCCGAATTAAATTCCAATTTTAATTCCGCTTTGAAATCTAATTTCAATTAATATATCCAATATATTATATTAATTATTCGATTAATTCCAAATTAATCGTTCTCTCTCTTCTATCAGAATTTTATCCCAGATAAATTCTTGCCGCAATTAATCCTAGATTAATTTTCTCTCTCTCATAATTAATCCCAGATTAAATCTGTTCGAGTCAAATGTCATCGGTGAATCTTTGGGAAGCGATCCATGAGATCACTGGATATGTTGGCAGTAAATACGGTCATCGGACTATCCGAATACGTGCATACCTAGTACCACGTTCTTACCGATTTACAAGACATGGTTGGCTTCTAGCAAAGCACCGTGCCTACCCAATTCTCCAGAAATATTCTTTTAAGGAATACATAATCTTTATCAAGCGTAGTATAGTAAGTATTGCGTATTACGATCCAGTATCAGATGTCTCATGCTAGGCCTGGGGCTGGAATTGTGTCTGCCCCGTACGAAGCATATATCGGATCACTGGCAACTAGTCTCTTTAATCGGATAATCATGACCTTGTCATATTACCCCGATAGCTGCAGCATATAAGAGCACCAGTTCTATATCCTGCGTGATCAACATCTCCATATGACTGAAGTGACACTTCCATCTTGACATCACATCCAATACACTACGATGCTCAATAAACCCAGAAGAGGCGTACACAGAACCTGTTAAAGCCCCGGACGACCAAAACCAAAGCGTACTGATTGTCACAAGTATTAGCGATGCAAGTCTCAGGTTAAGACCACATACACCTACCCTGATTCGGATTCCCATAGACATATAGTCGTACTACCAATGGGATTCCGAGGGGTCTATCCAGAGCGAAGCTGTTCCCGGTCCAACGGCTAACAGAAACTCCTATCACACTTGCATAAGTATCATATACTTAAATATATGAGAACTATGTTGTTAAACTTCTATAACGCGCACAAGTGCAATACTAGTTTATTCCGCATTATCGATGTCCAATCTCGATAATACTACGACTAGGGATATTTAATGATTAATCGTTCGAGGATTAATACTGTCTCATATCTTATTAATCCAGAACTAATCCTAAGGACTTTTATCATTTATCTATCAAAGTAATATAATTACTAAATGATAAAATATCAATTTCCTTTGTCACATAGTTAATTTATACAAAAACCACAATGTCTTTTACAAATAGTGATGTTATGGGTCATAATTATCCAAAAATCTCTCACTTGGCTCATAGCCAATCACTCAAGTATATAACATCTGAACTATGTACATGTCGCTCAAACTTCTGCTGAGAGATAACTTTCGTCAACAGATCTGCAATGTTGTCATCTGAAGCGATCTTTTCGATCTTCACATCGCCATGATGTATGATCTCACTTATCAGATGAGACCACGGTTCCTTAGCCTGCGTTATAGCCCCGTTATTGTCACAATACAAAGAAACGGGCTCAGCTGCTAACGGAACTACTCCTAATCTAATTAGGAATTTACGGATCCAAACTGCCTCTTTTGCTGCTTCAGCTACAGCAATATATTCTACTTCTGTTGTTAAATCAGCAACAGTCTCTTGCTTGGAAGATTTCCAGCTCACTACTCCGCTGTTCAAACAAAATATGTACCCAGATTATGACTTAGAGTCGTCTTTATTGGTTTGGAAACTTGCGTCGGTGAACCCAGTCACCTCAAGTTCTCCATCTCCATAGACTAAGAAAGCATCCTTAGTTCATCTAAGATACTTAATGATTTTATTAACCGCAATCCAGTGACCATCACCTGGATCGGCCTGATAGCGGCTACACATGCTCAAAGCATATGAGACATCAGGTCGTGTACATATCATGGCATACATGATCGATCCGACTGCAGAAGCAAACGGGATCCGATTCATGTTGTCTCTCTCATTTTGAGTTTTAGGACACATGTCCTTAGATAGAGAAACGCCATATGACACTGGCAGCAGTCCCTTCTTAGACTAATCCATATTGAGTCTCCTCAACACTTTGTCAATGTACGAGCTATGGGAGAGTCCAAGCAGCTTTCTAAATCTATCCAGGTAGATCCTTATTCCCAGAATAAAGGTTGCTTCTCCCAGATTTTTCATGGAGAATTTTAATGAAAGCCAAGCTTTCACCGATTGTAGCATGGGAATGTTATTGCCAATAAGAAATACATCATCAACGTAAAGGACAATGGATGTCAATGCACTCCCACTAACCTTCTTATATACACAAGGATCACCTTCGTTTTGAATGAAATCATATTCTTTTATGATCTCATCAAAACGTTGGTTCCAAGAACGCGATGCTTACTTCAATCCATAAATGGATCGATTTAACTTGCAAACCTTGTTTGCATGTTTTGGTACGACAAAATCGTCAGGTTGTTTCATATAAATATCCTCCAAAAGGTTTCCGTTAAGGAAAGCGGTTTTGACGTCCATCTGCCATATTTCGTAATCGAAATATGCAACAATAGCAAGCATAATCCGAATGGATTTAATCATGGCAACAAGTGAAAAGGTTTCATCGTAATCGACACCATGTCGTTGACGATAACCTTTCGCTACAAGCCTAGCTTTGTACGTTTGTATGTTGCCATCCATGTCTGTCTTCTTCTTGAAGACCCATTTACAACCAATCGACTTAACGCCTTCTGGTGCATCAACCTGTGCCCAGACTTGGTTGGTATACATGGAATCCATTTTGGACTTCATGGCATCTTGCCATAAAGTGGATTCGATACCTTGTATCGCTTCCTCATATGTAGCCGGCTCATTATCCTCAATAAGATTGATATCTACATGAGGTGAGATCAAAAACCCATACCTCTCAGATTATTTTCTGACTCTCTCTGATCTACGCGGTTCTTGTGTATTAGAAGATTGTGGTACAGTCTCATCCCTGATGAACTGTTCGTGTTCCGTTTGAGAGTCAGTGTCAGGAATAGTATCACTACGATTTTCATCGAGTTCTAATTTCCTCCCACTTACCACTGCATTTAGGAATTCTTTTTCGAGGAAAAATGCATGGAGAGCAACAAATATCTTATTCTCTTGTGGGTTGTAGAAGTAATATCATTTGGTTTCCCTAGGATAACCTACAAATAGGCATTTATCCAATTTGGGTTCTAGTTCGGTACCATCCAAACTTTTAACGTATGCCAAGCATCCCCAAATCTTCAGGAATGAGAAACCCGGTTTCTTTCCTGTCTATATTTCATATGGAGTCTGTTCAACAGACTTTGACGGAACCTTATTCAAAATAAGTATTGCATTGTTCAATGGATATCCCCATAAGGAAATTAGTAGCTCTGTGCGACTCATCATTGACCTTACAATGTCCAACAAAGTTCGGTTTCTCCGTTCGGACACACCGTTTAATTGAGGTGTTCCGGGAGGAGTCCACTGTGAAAGAATGCCATATTTTTCAAGTAATCGAGAAACTCATTACTTAAGTATTCTCCACCACGGTCCGACCGTAATGTTTTAATACTTTTACCGGTCTGTTTTTCTACTTCGTGTCGAAACTCTTTGAATTTCTCAAAAGTTTCCGACTTGTGTCTCATAAGATACACATATCAATAATGCGATGCATCATCCGTAAAGGTTACGAAGTATTCATATCCACCTCTAGCCTGGCTAGACATGGGTCCTCATACGTCACTATGAACGAGGGCTAACAGTTCGGTGGCACGTACACCTTTACCGCTAAAAGGAGTTTTAGGTATTTTACCTAATAAATAAGATTCACAGACATCATATAAATTATGATCAAATCCGTCCAAGTATCCACTCTTCGAGAGTGTGGATATACGAGTCTTGTTTATGTGTCCCAGACGACAATGACACAGATAAATTTCATCTGTTTTACTCATTTTGAGCCATTTGTTTGTCATGTTATATGTTTGAGATTCATTTATATTCAACATATAAAGACCATTATTAGAATTAGCAGTACATATCTCAAAATCATCTTTATAAACAAAACACCTTGTGTTCCTGAATACAAAGGTATACCCACAATGGGTTAAACAATATACATATATAATGTTTCTAGTCAAACTAGGTACATAATAACAGTCTGATAAAATAAGTACATGCCCCGAGGGCAGTTCCAAAATATAGGTCCCAACAGCCAAAACGGCGACTCTAGTCCCATTTCCAACTCGGAGGTCGATCTCTCCTGAAGCCAGTCTCCTACTAATCTGTAGATCCTGCACATCAGTACATATATGAGTACCACATCCATAATCAAAAATCCAATTTTTAAAACTAGAAGTAGATATGTTTATTTCAATAATAAACAAACCTAAAGCCTGTGCCTTGCCCATCTTCACTTCCTTCATGTGCGCCTTGTACTCACGGCAGTCACGTTTCCAGTGACCCCATTTGCCACACTGTAGGCAGACATCTTGGGATTTGTCATTTGCCTTCCCAGAAGACTTTGATGATTTGGCCTTGCCCTTTCTCTTCTTCTTCTTCACACCTCCAGAAGCCTTCGGCCAAGCCTTGGCTTTCTGAGATGTCGAAGCGAATTTCACCTCACATTTCTTGCCATCTAAAAGCTCTTTTTCTGCCTCTTTTAGTATTGCCATCAACTCTCCAAGAGTCTTTTCTTGGTTCATCATATTATAGTTCATGATGAACCCGCTCCAGCTGTCAGTTGAAGACTCTAAGATCAAATCTATGGAAGTCTCAGCCTCAAAGGTTATGCCCAGCTGACCCAGCTGTTTGATGTCAGCAATCATCTGCGACACATGGTGCTCGATAGATGTACCCTCTGACATTCGAGAGCGAAAGAGCTTTTTCTGCAATTCATACTTTTGCGATCTAAGGTTAGATCAGTGAAGGTCCCTCAATTTCAATATCATTTCGTAGGGATCCAATCCTTTGTTTTGACGATGAAATTATGGGGTCATTGCAGCAAGCATGACAGATTGAGTAGTTGAGTTGTCATCATTGTGAGTCTTCCAAAGCTCAAGCTCAAGTGGCTGCTCAATTACGGGCTTAGCCCCGAGAGGTTTCTCTATTGTATATAGCATCTTCTCAACCCCCAGAACAATCATGAGGTTCATATCGCAGTCAGGAAAGTTTGCACCGTTAAAGATATTTTCGCCCATGATAATGTCCCCAACGTTGATCTTTCTGGCCATCTTAATTGCAATAGTCTAACTATTCAATTAACGATTTCGGGTACAGTCCAACTGTTAAAAGAAAATAATAAAATATTAGTCCAACTAATATAAATATATAACGACGAAAATAATTTGGAAGCACGTATTGGGCAAGTATTAAATGAAATTGCAAATTTAATACTGGTCTCCCACTATTTTTCGGTGAGTCTCTAACCCTCTGTTGAGTACTCGGGAAACCCAGTTTCCTAGTGGGCTAGGATCTCATTAAATAACACACAACCTTGACTTTGGCCAACAAGTTGTATGAAACTTAACTAGGTAGATCTCTAAAATCAATTGGATCCCATCCAATTCCTAGATCCGGTAGGTGGACCTCCAAGTCCGAAACATATATCCAATATATGTAAATATATCCAATACATTTCCTAACCTTTTCCTCTGAATCAACTAAACCTTGGCTTTGGCTTAACAAGCTTAATGATTCCAGTTAAGCGCGACCCATTAACAGTGGGAAAGCTTCGTAATCCACGTCGATGTACAGAAGTGACCTTGACATTGGCCAAAAAATCACAACTGCCCAAGACATGCGATATATAACAAAGCTTTCGTGGTTCAGACACATCCGCGATGGACATTGATCTTGACTTTGGCCAAGAAACCAATGTCAATCTTGGATCTTGAGAAAGAACCACTTAATAGAAGGAAAACGCTTAATATTTGAGTGAGGGTTTTTCGCGTAAATTGGCAACCAATTTATTATCTTTGATTAGGTCTCATCATACACCCTTAAGCATGCATTCTAAAAGCATAATAAGGCGTGAATAAATTAATAACGATATGCGGATGGATATATAACAAATTGTTCCTATAACAAATCTCTCCATTTCCTCTCTCCCGCTAGCACTATTCATACTTTTACCCAATTACATAATACATTAAAGAAACCTCATTTATATTGAGGGGAATTGGTGAGAACAGAAATACAAAGAGTAGAGAGATAATAGGCTGGACACGCAGGTCTAATTCAATAAATTCTAAATTTATTACAATAATTTCCAAAATTACCCTCACCCTTCTAATATCCATCTGATATACATTATTCATTCAATACATCCATGTATTCACACAAAGCATGTTATTCAATCAATTTAATCCAATTAATTAATCTTTGAATTAATGACCATCCAATGTTCAAGCAACGATTTGATTTGCGTGAGTCCAACTCGTTTAAGAATAAATACTCAAAGTATGTATTCTTGAATTATATCGAACTACAATTTTAAATCCAATTTAATTTGTATTCAATACTAATTCAAATTTAATTCCAAATTAAAAAATTACACTTATTTTAGTGCCTTTTAAACTTAGATTCAAAATCTAATCTAAATGGGTCTCAAATGCCCAAATAGTATCCAGTACCTTTTAATTAAAGTACAAGGGGCTTTTAATTAAGTCTTAAGGCATGGACTTTGGCCAATATGGATCCAATCCAAGATGCTAAGGCCCAATTAGGAATCACCATTTGCCATAAAATCAATTTTGGCCCATTAGGCCCAATTAAATATTAAAAGGCCCAATAGTTATATTTGGACTTTATGGAATGGTTTTAAGCCCAATATGGATCCAATCCAATTGTCCTAAACCAAACTTGGCCCAACCAAGCCCATTAAGCCTAAATACAACAAAATTAGCCCAATCCAATTTTAAAGACTAACTTTACTTAATATAACATTCCAAATATCACATTAATTTTAATTAAAGTGTAATAGCCATAATTAATTAGTTAAACTAATATTTCCAAAACATCAATTAAACTAATTAATCATGTTTTAATTAACCAACTCATGTCCAACACAAAGTGAAGCAAAATCAATCTATACATGCTTCTAATGTTCACGATAATATAGCAAAAAATAGCAATTAATTTGATTTCAATCCAATTAAATCAACAATCAATTTATCTCATGCTTTAAACACATCCAATAGTCTAAAATCAAAAAATTACCATGAGCATAGTAAGGGTTTATATTCGGCCAAGCATGGGGAATTAGGGAAATTTTGATCCAACCAATTTTCTCAATTCTATAGATGCATAAATCCTATTCATCATCATCAAAGCTCAACCAAAAAACCAATTTGAAGAAATCATGCTCCAAACACAAAATCCTCAAATTCAAGTATATAAACCTTAGAATAAAATCATGCTTAGAAAAGGCTCTGATACCATTGTTAGTGTCCTAGACATGCCCAGGATCTCTACAACATGATTTCGGTATGTGAATATTCAAAGAAGTTGCGGAAATATACTTACAATGAATGGATGAAAATTTAAAATTATTTGATGTATGTTGAGAACTCCAAGCTTTAAGTTGTTTTCCAAACTCAAGGATGAGTTTCCCTATCACCTTCTTTGATTCTTTAAGTGCTAGCTCAAGAAAAATTTTACAACAAAATCTTCCTTTGGAGAAGATAAAGTTCACGGCACAGGGGGAGAGGGAGAGCTTTTTTTGTGTTTGATATTTTGATTTCTAAAATCAATTACCAAATCCAAAATCAAAAGTTGGTATATGTCTTTCAAAATTAAAAACAAAGTGTGTTGGTTTTGGTTTGTGTATTCAACAAGCAATCCAAGCTTTACACAACCATGAACAACTTCCATAACAGGTCAAACATGTTGATGTAAGTCAAGTGGGTCCCACCACTTTTAAATTCCAAATTTAAGTCGAACAACTCAACACGCAACTTCGCTAGGGCCCGGGTTCATTTAGTTCCAAATTAAATGAATTTGTCGTAGCGACATATTTAAATATAATTTAATTAAATAATAATGCCTAGCAAAATTATTACGAAAGTCGCTTGCGAATTAATTCTAAATTAATTTGTTTGCCCGAATTAAAATCTAATTTTAATTCCGCTTTGAAATCTAATTTCAATTAATATATCCAATATATTATATTAATTATTCGATTAATTCCAAATTAATCGTTCTCTCTCTTATATCCTTATTTTATCCCAGATAAATTATTGCCGCAATTAATCCTAGATTAATTTTCTCTCTCTCATAATTAATCCCAGATTAAATCCGTTCGAGTCAAATGTCATCGGTGAATCTTTGGGAAGTGACCCATGAGATCCCTGGATATGTTGGTAGTAAATACGGTCATCGAACTATCCGAATACGTGCGTACCTAGTACCACGTTCTTACTGATTTACAAGACATGGTTGGCTTCTAGCAAAGCACTGTGCCTACCCAATTCTCCAGAAATATTCTTTTAAGGAATACATAATCTTTATCAAGCGTAGTATACTAAGTATTGCGTATTACGATACAGTATCGGATGTCACATGCTAGGCCTGGGGCTAGAATTGTGTATGCCCCGTATGAAGCATATATCGGATCACTAGCAACTAGTCTCTTTAATCGGATAATCATGGCCTTGTCATATTACCCTGATAGCTGCAGCATATAAGAGCACTAGTTATGTATCATGCGTGATCAACATCTCCATATGACTGAAGTGACACTTCCATCTTGACATCACATCCAATACACTACGATTCTCAATAAACCCAGAAGAGGCGTACACATGACCTGTTAAAGCCTCAGACGACCAAAACCAAAGCGTACTGATTGTCGCAAGTATTAGCGATGAAAGTCTCATGTTAAGACCAAATACTTCTACCCTGATTCGGATTCCCATAGACACATAGTCATACTACCAATGGGATTCCAAGAGGTCTATCCAGAGCGATGATGTTCCCGGTCCAACGGCTAACAGAACCTCCTATCACACTTGCTTAAGTATCATATACTTAAATATATGAGAACTATGACGTTAAGCTTCCATAACGTGCACAAATATAATACTAATCTATTCCGCATTATCGATGTCCAGTCTCGATAATACTACGACTAAGGATATTTAATGATTAATCATTCGTGGATTAATATTGTCTCATATCTTATTAATCTGGAACTAATCATAAGGACTTTTATCATTTACATATTAAAGTAATCTAATTACAAAATGATAAAATAGCAATTTCCTTTGTCACATAGTTAATTTGTACAAAAATACAATGTCTTTTACAAATAGTGATGTTATGGGTCATAATTATCCAACACATCTTTACTTCGACCATTTCCCGTTCTACGATTGTGTTCATTTCGGCCATAAACATTGGTACTGGATTCATCAGGTACTTTAGGGAATTCAGCCTTTAAAAACTCTCATGGAAGCTGCCTCACTTCTTACTTGAAATAGGTGATCTACTATAAATGGGTAAATTGTCTTAACTCTCATTAGGACTCTTCTCCTAATATAATGATCATTAAAAGCCTTATTTTATCCTAACCTTGACATACAGCACTCTGCGTCATTACCGGAATGGGAAAGAGTATAAAACTCTACAGTGCTTGTTTTGAATTGTAAAAAGTTTCAGTTGTCCCTTTTGAACCTAGATCTTGGGATCTCCAGTCAGCTAGGTTGGGTTTCCACAGTGAAAATTCTTAATTTATAGGCTTCAAGTCCATTTCATTCGATGGCTTCTCAACTTGCTCTCTAGGTAAATCTTTAGTAAGTAGATTCGCTAGGTTTCCCTTTGATTTAACATAATATATCGAAATTATGCCACTTGAGAGCAGTTATCGTATGGTATTATGTCTACGACGTATGTGTCAAGATTTACCATTATACATTATATTTTAGACTCTCCCAATAGCCGATTGACTATCACAATGTATGCTTATCGCTGGCACTGATTTTGGCCAATTTGGAATATCCTCTAGGAAATTTCGAAGTCATTCCGCTTCTTCCGCTGTTTTTTCTAATGCTATGAACTCTGATTCCATAGTAGACTAAGCAATACACGTTTGTCTCGAGGATTTCCATGACACGACTGCACCACAAAGTGTGAAAATAAATCTAGTCGTAGATTTGGAATCCACTGTATCATATATCCAGTTATTATCGTTGTATCCCTCTAGAACAGTAGGATATCTCGTATAATGCATACCATATTTTGAAATTTCTCTCAGATACCTCAAACTCTTACTATGGCTTTCCAGTGGTTATATCTTGAATTACTCGTATATCTGCTAAGCCTATTTACTACTTGAGTTATATCAGGTCGTGTACAATTTGTGAGATACATCAGACTTCCGATGATTCTCGAGTACTCTAATTGCGATACGCTTGAGCTAGTATTCTTTGACAAATAACGAGTTAAGTCAACAGGAGTTCTAGCCACAATTAGATCTCATTTATTATATTTCTCAAGTATCTTCTCAATATAATGAGTCTGAGATAATATATACCCATTGATGTACTGGAAATCTTAATTCCTAAGATCACATCAGCTACTTCTAAATCTTTCATATCAAATTTACTGGTCAATACTTTCTTCGTAAACTGAATTATCTCATTATTACTACCAATTATCAGCATATCGTCTATGTAAAGACACACAATGAAATTTCCTTTTTGAGTTGATTTAGTGTATTCACACTTATCACACTCATTGATTTTAAACCCACTTGACAACATATATTTGTCAAATTTTTCATGTCATTGTTTAGGTGCTTGTTTTAATTCGTATAAGGATTTTACAAGTTTACACAACTTCTGTTCTTGTACAGGAACATTGAAACCTTCTTGTTGTTCCATATAAATCTCTTCATCTAGTTCACTATTTAAGAATGTCGTCTTCACATCCATTTGATGTATTTCAAGACCAAATATATCTTCTATGGCTATAAGCATTCTTATTGACGTGATACGAGTCACTGGTGAATAGGTATCGAAGTTATCAAGGCCATATTTTTGTCTATAACCTTTTATGACAAGTCTTGCCTTGTACTTATCTATTGATCCATCTGGCTCAATCTTCCGTTTGAAAATCCATTTGTAGCCTATCGACTTACAACCGGGAGGATGATTAACCAACTCCCAAGTATGGTTTTGAAGGATATAATCAATCTCGCTATTGATAGCCTCTTTCCACAAATGTGCCTCTGAAGAAGACATTTCTTCTTTATAGCTTTGAGGCTAATTTTCTAACAAATAT
This sequence comes from Zanthoxylum bungeanum, assembly GCA_019454045.1. Lineage (NCBI taxonomy): Eukaryota > Viridiplantae > Streptophyta > Magnoliopsida > Sapindales > Rutaceae > Zanthoxylum > Zanthoxylum bungeanum. The sequence goes on from SKCR01000102.1 coordinate 88,486, forward strand.
GTCAGAAAATCAGGTCCAAATGACTTAGACGTTCTAGCTCTTTTGCTACGTCTAGGTTCATTTTCCTCAACATTTTCATGTTGATCTAATTCTTGGTCAACTTGATCACTGCCTTTGACAGTATCAATAGTTCTTTTTAGAGACTTTGTTCTTTGTCTTTCCTTACAATGAAATATCTCTGCAAAAAATGCCGCATTCCTTGACTCAATTATCATATTTTGATTGATGTCAGGAATTTCATACTTATGTACTAAGAATCGATACACACTGCTGTTGTGAGCATATCCAATGAATATACAATCAATAGTCATGGGTCTTATTCTAACCTTATTAGGTTTAGGAACCATGACTTTGGCGAGACACCCCCACACTTTCAGATTTTTGTAGAAAGGTATGTGACATTTCCACAATTCATATGATGTATTTTCCAATCTTTTGTGAGGTAGCTTATTCGGAACGTAGTTGGCAGAAAGCAAGGCTCTCTCCCACAAGTTATGGGGTAAACCAGAGCTTGTCAACATGACATTCATCTTTTCCTTCAACGTTCGGTTTTTGAGTTTCGCAATCCCGTTTTGTTGAGGCGAATAAAGAGTAGTAGTTTCGTGAATAATTCCATGATTGGAACAATATTCACTGAATGGTGAAACATATTCACCTCATCTATCATTCCTGATTCTTTTGATTTTCTTGTCAAGTTAATTCCCAATTTCTTTTTTATAGTGTATAAAGCTCTCAATAGCTTCATTTTTTCTCCTCAGTAAATACACGTAATAGAATCTTGTGTTATCATCGATAAAAGTTACTAAGTACTTTTTAAAACCTCTTATTTGGACAATATTTATATCACACATATCAGTGTGTATAAGTTCCAAAGGTTCAGAACTTCGTTTTATGGAATGAAATGATGTTCTATTCATTTTTGTTTCAACACATACTTCATATTTATGTTGGTTATCAATTGTAAATTTAGGTATAAGGTCCATGTTAATTAATTTACGCATTGTATCATAATTAACATGGCATAACCTCACATGCCATACATTTTATGACTCAATAATATAAGCAGAAGATGTAGCTTTATTATTAGCACCGTGTCAATTGACAGTCATTACATTGAACTTGAAAAGGCCATCAGTGAGGTATCAGTTTCCTACATAGACATCATTCTTGATCAGTACAAACTTATCAGAAAGAAATACAAGCTTGAAACTGTCTCTACTAAGGAGTGAACCTGAAACCAAGTTCTTCTGAATATCAGGAACATGCAAAACATTCTTCAATGTAAGCTTTTTCCCAGATGACATCTTCAGAACCACTGTACCTTATCAAACCACTCTAGAGGTAGACAAGTTTCCCATTGTCAGATGATCGCCACCATCGACCTTCTGATACGAGGAAAATATCTTGATATCAGCACATATATTATGAGTAGTCACAGTGTCTACCCATCATTCTCTCGAATTCCCAACCAAGTTGGCTTCTGTTACAACTGCTGAGAGGTTCATCTTTGAGATCTCATTAGTTAGCTGCTCATCCTCAGTGACATGGGCCTCATTTTTCCTTTTCTTGCCTTTGCCCCGAGACTTTTTGTTTCTGCATACCTTTGCCATGTGACCCTTTTTTCCCATAGATGTAGCATTTCCCCTTAAACTACTTGTTTGCTTAGGAAGAATCAGTTACATTGTTCTTTCTCTTTTTGCTATCATTTCCACCCTCGACGATGTTAGCCTTAGACTTCATAGTCTTGTAGCTAGCCTTCTCGGAATTTATGTTGTCATCTTCGATCCTCAATCGAACTTCAAGGTCGTCAAGACTCATCTACTTATTTTTGTGTTTCAGATAGCTCTTGGAGTCCTTCCATGATGGAGATAATTTTTCAATGATAGTGGCAACTTGAAACGTCTAGCAGAGTTTTATTCCCTCATCCAATATTTCATGAATGATTAACTGAAGTTCACCCAACTGAGACATCTTCGTCCTTGAATCTATCATCTTGTAGTCCAAGAACCTACCCAAGCTAAATTTCTTTTATCCGGTATCCTCGATTTTGTATTTCTTCTCGAGAGATTCCCAGAGAATCTTCGCTGAAGTCATGCCTTGGTACACGTTATACAGGGTATTGTCAAGTCCTCCCAAAAGGTAGTTCTTACACAATAAGTTGTCTGACGACCGTGTCTTTTCTCTCAGTTGCTTGGATGTTTCTGTTTCTCCTTCCACAAGACCCAGAGGATCTTTGAGGTATTTAGCCAACTGCAGTGTTGTGAGATAGAACAATATTTTGCTCTGTCATTGTTTAAAGTTTGCTCCACTAAAATTTTCTGATTTCTCCCCATAAGCGACCGATACTGTGATATTTACACTAGCCATGTGTAACTGAAAATACCAACAGTAATCAATAAGTCTACAAAATATAAATTACACAACGACCAAACGTGTGATCTTGTTTAAGTGATATACTAAGAATCCACTCGTTGTTATATTGGATAGTAGTACCAAATAACACAAATCCTTGAATTTACTATTAAGATTTCTTATGATAAATGAATAAAGGAAAATTCACAGAGGACGAGGGGGTCTGGAACAACCACTTAAATTCGTGCTCACTCAGGCTCTTATCACCTTGTTGACAGAATATTCTTTAAACATTTTCTCAATAGAATATCTTAGACATTCAAACTTAGTATTACACTTCAATTCACAATACAATAATAAATATATGTAAATTTGTATGTGTATATGTATAAGTCAATCAAGCTTGGACGGAATTACTTGTGTAAAGTTACACTTTTAATTTTCAGCCAAGTATGCAACACACAATTAATTTTCAACGTTATCACTATGTATATGCTTGTGATAATTGAACACCCTAATATTAATTTAAACCTATACTGCCAAGTTTATAATAATACAGTATATGATTTGACTAAGTTAACATTACTGCATAGATTTTTTACATGTATATCATATGGTAATATAAATTAATCTAAGTCTATGTTATTATTTTTTAATCTAAAATAAATTCAGGATTAATTTCGTTAGTGTCACGTTCGTTCATCCGTTCAAACAAAATTTTCCAATGAGTTCACGTTCGTGTAGCATTTGTAAACGCGTTCGAACGAAATTTTTCAGAGATTTCACATTCTTGTTGCGTTCGTAAACGCGTTCGAACGTTCTTTAGCAGAAGACTGGCGTTCGAGTTGCGTTTGAAGACGTGTTCGAATGAAACTGCGTAAAACAGAATTTTTACCTATGCGTTTGTCGGGCGTTCGGACGCCCATGCGTATTTTTCATGCACATAACATATTTTCCAAGCATAAGACTATTTAAAACATGTAAATTCGATTTAACAACACTTTACAACTAATAAGTTCTTAAGATTTTTGGAGATTATGTGTTATAAACCAAACTAACATGCATTACTCAAGCAAAAAATTCTTATTATAAAACATAAACATATAACTTGAGTACCAAGAAAAACCTAAAAATGGTGTTGTAGAAAATAATGAATGAAATCAAGTCGAGTTGCCTATGTCCTTAAGAACTTATTAGCCTCGCATCGGTGCTCTACGGATGTCTTGTGGCTATTGTTCCCCCAGGATTACTCGATTGCTTCTTATAGAAGGGGCACTCATTTCTCCAAGAACTTGAATAAGAACAAATGGTGGAAACTCTTTCTTTTCCAAATGACTCTAGACAATAAAACCTTATTTGATTTTTTTGGGTATTACGAATGAACCCAAGACCCTTTTATATAGGCATGGAATTGTGTCTTTGAGGGCACCATTTGGTTTGGGGTGTAACCGGGGTGTAACCCTCCTATGGGTTATACATATTCTCTTATGCCTTTTAAAGTCTAGAAACTCATCCTTTCAATTTAGAGGACGTGTCTCTTCATCTTTGTGTCTTTCCCATAAGACACTACTTAAGGGACATGTCTCTCCTACTTATACTATAAATATTTAGAGAATTTACAACAAATCACCCTTATTGTCACTCTAGAATTGTATATGACGTGTTGTGTTAATGAAGGTCGTTTTTTTTTTTTCTGGTGACAAAACTAATATACATTTATGAAATATAATTGTTTAATCCCTATCTTTTTGAGAGTCAAGTTCTTATGGCTTACCAAACTCAGATGTTTGAAAGCCGCTAGACCGGCCCCTAGTGCTTATTTCTGACATTTCTAGTGAGCAAGTTTTGTGGTCCTGCAACTAAAACGTATTACAAATTGTCAAAAAGGGTGGGATATTTAAACCCCATGCATAAATACTTTCCACGTCTACTTTTTAATAAAATTAATAGCTATATAAAGAGGAAACAGTCATCAGGATTTTCCGTAAAATATGTTTTGGGTTCGATTCCTCACGATGGATAAGTGAATAAAGAACTCATGCTAGTGGACCTGGTTCTAGCCATCGAACCTAGTTCTATTAGCTATCTTCAGGCCTCATACTCATTTCTTGATCCTAACCAATGATGATCCGTCAAGCGAAAACCAATTTCTTTAAATGCGATAAGGGTGTTTAGATTCTCTTCTAAATCATGAAACATTCTTAATTTTAATATTTTTGTTGACTTGTAGTCGATATTACACAATTGGAATGATGAAGAATGTGGGAAGATACTTCCAAAATGTAAAGAAGCGATTACAAGCAATGGCAAGGTAGGGAAAGTGATCATAATAGAGATGGTCATGGAAAATCAAAAAGAAGATGACAAGTCAATTGAAACACAACTCTTCCTTGATATGTTGATGATGGTCGTGCTCACAGGAAAACAGCGAAGTGAGAAAGAATGGGCTAAGCTTTTCCTTGAAGCTGGTTTTAGTGACTATAAGATTAGCCCCATATTAAGTGTAAGATCTCTCATTGAGGCTTATCCTTAATAAGCTTTTCATAGTTTAATTTGAAATTATTTTACTAAATAAATATTAATATGTACAAGTTGTGTCGGATTCTATGATGGTCTAAAATGAGAGAGGAATCCAAACTTTTAGTTTAATTGGCAATTTAATGAATGTTGTACGATTTAACAATATTGGATTTCCTCATGTTCTAAAGAGTGGGAAATGTTATGAAATAAAAAGTGTCGTTGTTGTCTTTTACTTTTGAATTGAGCAGGTATGCTAATTTAAGCTGATTTTATTAATTACAAGAATTACATTGCAATTCAATTTAGACGACCTCAATGCAACATGCAAAATTTTATAGTTGATTTCTACATGTTAAATTTCTAACATACTTCTTCAGTAAGAATATTACAACTTAATTGGCATTTTGTCATAGGATTCAAAACAATATCAAGCAAGAACTAGCAGAGAGCCCTGGATGCTCCATGAGCAATGCTCTTTATCCATCTACAAATAATGCAAATAAAAATAAAAAAAAACCATCTACAAATCTCTCTATATATATTTTTTTAGGGTTATTTACGTTTTACTACTAAAATTATGATAAAATAACAATTGGGTACTATGAATATTAACATATTACATTTTACTACTAAATTTATATAAAATTTAACATTTTACTACTTTTTCATCCAAATTGTTAGTTGACCATGACATCATGCTGACATCGTAAGGATAAAAGAGTCTTAACTCATAAATTATTATAAATTATAAATATTCTAAAAAAAATAAGGGTAATTTTGTCATTACGAAATGAAGAACAAAAATAAAAACTAAAAAAGATATTGACAATACAATTACTCATTGTCTTTATTATTCCCCTCCACTGCCAATAATATAATTGAACAAATAATTAATTATTCTTGAGTACATCTCTTTTATTATTATACTTTAAAGTATTTTGGATATTATGAGAATGTTAATTATTAAATTATTTTGGTAAATTAAATTCTTTATTTTGTGGGTTTTATGGACAGTTTAAAGACTAAAATATTTTTATAAATATGATTGTTGATTGCATCTTTTTTATTGTTATATATAAGATTTAGATATGTTTTTAAAGGGTATAATTATAATTTTCACTTTTATTTTATTTTGAGGATCTTTTTAAATGTCAACTGACGGTCAACTAACTGTTTAGATGGAAAAATAGTAAAATGTTAAATTTTATATAAGTTTAGTAGTAAAGTGTAATATGTTAATATTCACAGTACCCAATTGTTATTTGATCATAACTTTAGTAGTAAAACGTAAATTACCTTTTTTTTTTTTTATGTTATTCTCTTCATTGCATGTTTGCTTACTTTCTTTAGAGCAAGAGAAAAAAAAAATGCTCTTTGTATGCAATTGCTTATTGTAATAAAATCTAGTACTTCTATATATGTTATTCTCTTCATTGCATGTTTGAAACACCCATTTAAAAAACTTGCAGACTTGCTGCTATGGGTTTCCCATCATGGGCAGCGAGCAGCTGCTGCCTGCAATATTTTATTTAGAAGTTTTGTAAGTTAAAAAAGGAGGAGAAGAAGAGGAAGGTAGTTTTGTCCGAAATGAACGTATTTGCTCATTTCGTTTTAGAATAAAATTGGTTGTCCAATTTTGATTTTAAAAAACCATTAAAATTATCCAAAAACGATGATTTTATCATAAATGAATAAAAATGTGCTAGTTATTTTAATTAGTTAAATCTCTTTTAACTCTACCGAGCCCACCCAAACGAATGGGAAGAAAATGATTTTAAGTTACCAATCATTAGATGTCTCACAAATAAATAAATGAAAGTCTGTTTGTTTACTAAGCTGTACATAATGTCTTGAAATGGTATCTATAACACCTGTCCAAAACTACTAGGAGATCTACTAAGAATACCCTTCAGCATTATTAAATCAGTCACCACTAAAGACAAACTAAAATAAAATGTTTACAAAAATAGGAGAGAGATTGAGTCAAGAGTTGTTCAGTTCATAGAGATTCTCTGGAGGAAGAATGAGTTTTCAATGGTTTAAAAAGTTGAGAAGATTTCAGACACCCTAGATTGTATCTTGGGCATTGCTGCGATTTTTAAAAAATAAAAATAAAATATGAGTTCAAGACTCATAAAAATATTTATCTACACAACATTTTCAATTCTCCACAATATTCAAGTAATAAGTACCAAAACTGACTTAGGCCGCCATGTTAAGGCCACCATTCCACTGATAGAGTCGTCTATTTTCAATACATCTCAATACTCATTTATACAAGTATAGGATCATAATGAGATGAGATACATGAATCAAGTAAAATTATATTTGAGATTCATGAATCAAGTTATGAATGGATCAAGTAAAATTGGATTCGAGATTCATGAATCAGATAATGGATGAATGAATGAATTAAAAATTTTCACACATATTTTAAGATTCATGAATCAAATAATGCATGTATCAAGTCAATTTAGATTTGAGATTCATGAATCAATTATAGTAGATAATTTTGCCCCATCTTATGAAGTGCCAAGTGACAACACTACAAAAAAAAAAATTGGACAAAAATATATGTATATATGATGTATGATATGAGGCCAGATTGGTTCCTCCCTCTCATTGACTAGCATATTTGGTTCACTAGAATAGCCAATTCCTATCCAGCCACTATTCTCCTGTTAGGTTCTCACAATTCAAGATGAACCTGAGATTCTGAATCAAAACTTATTAAATACGATATCAATAATCAGAAGCGAGCTATCACCACTGTTAGCCCGCGGTCAGAGGGGTGCTGTAATGACTTTGCCAACATCAATGGCAGAGCAGCACCCTTTCTCCATCGACTCAGTACCGCAACACTAGCATCAATTACATCTAACGAATCTTCTTAAAGTTATTAGTGTCTAGTGTCTACATGAAATATAATTGAGTCCTTTCCACGCATTGACTAAACATAACAATATTATTCCTCTCTCCTCTCGTCTTTCCTTTCCCCTCTCCTTTTTCATTTCCTTTTCATTCTTCCAACTAAACACCCCTTAAAATCATCCCAAATGTCAATCAATGTGTTTAATGAAAATAATATTTACAATAATCGAAAAGAGAGACCCTATGAAAACAAAACATACAAAATGCAACAACGGGAGAAATATCAAATAAAAAATCTTCTAGCTCAAGGGATCTTTCAAGTACAGCCAAGGCAGAATAATGAACAGTAAAGTGGTAAAACATAATGCTCCCTTTCAAGACAGTCAAATTAACTAAAGATAGAAAGTCAGTCACACATGTATGAATTACCTCTGATGGGCACTATGGTTGGTTTAAACAGAGTATGAAAGAGACAACCATCAAGTGATGAGTGGGATTAGGGTCTTCAGACCTCTCTCTTTCATCACGAAACTTCAATCTAATTCAGTTGTTCCGTGTAATAAACCCCTAGAAGTTCCACGTAGTCCTTGCATGAATGAAATTCAATTGATCATCCAAAAAGTAATGCCAATTCCAGAGGATCAAAGAACTGCAGCCGATCACAGTAGAGAATTCTGTGGTTTCAGGAAAGTTCGTATCCTTTCTCGGGAATGAGTTCCACTTCATACGGAATTCTGCAAAAAAAAAAAAAGAAAAAAAAAAGACATTTGTTAGCCGTGTTAAATATGTATTGAATGAAGAATTATAAGCTCAGATATAACAGACATCCCAAAATTGCAAAGGCACAACATAGTTTTGTTTCATTGTAAAAATAAAATGATTACAGCAACCACTACCACATCAGTTAACAAAGAGTGCTCTTCTTACCCCAGTATGCTCATTTATCTGAGTCATTTTCTATCCTAAATGCTGCCAACAGTAACAAACAGATCTACAACAAAGCTTGAGATCATAGTAACATTCTTTATGCCCTATGGCTGTTATAACATAAGCATGGTGGAATAGAGTCTCATTTTCATTCAATTCTGTTAGAGCTACTCACTTAACTGATTCATGAGAGGGAAGCACCAAAAGAGTGTAAGCCACATCAACAAAGGGAGTTGGTTACAATTGCCAGCTGGATATATTCAATCAAGATTCTGTTTCACTCTTGTAATTCGATCTACTTAGTTTTACTAAATCTGATTTTCTTTGTAAGTAAGAAATGGAAAACTTGAGAATGAAGATAGCAGAAAGAAAATCTTATTTTCTCTATAGCCAAACATCATTCACAATCAAATTCAAATTTCTTTCTAATTCATGGATATCATTTTCAAGGAACTTCTGATGAAACTAAAAAACTTGAGAATGAATATAGCAGAAAGAAAATCTATTATTTTCTCTATAGCCAAACATCATTCAAAATCAAATTCAAATTTCTTTCTAATTCATGGATATCATTTTCGAGGAACTTCTTATGAAAATTGTATGTGCCAGACACGACTAACAGAAAAATACTTACCCACGACGTTCAGTACCCAAGCAGACATTTATAGATGTACATGTACTAAAAGAAATATTATCATGAAACATTTTCTTTTCATTTTTTTTAAGGTAGAGGGGTGGGCAAAGCCCGAAATGTTTTTTTAGCCCCTAAGCATCGCAATATATTAGATGTACATGTAGTAAAAGAACTTTTATCATTAAACATTTTCTTTTCATTTTTTTAAGGTAAAGGGGTGGGCAAAGCCCTAAATGAGTTTTTAGCCCCTAACTCTCTAGGATTCGAATTCAAGTAGCCAGCTAAAGAAACTACTTGAATATCACTCGGTCAAACAATGGTCCATGGGGGCAAACACTTACATACTCAAAACTTGACAAAGAAAGTTGTTCTTTAATAAAGAAACACAAGATCATGGCTTAGTAAAATATGTTTAATAAAGAAACACAATGATATTGGTCTTTAAATAAGACAACCCTAAATTTTCAAGCTAACTTTAATTTGTTTTAAATTAGACTTATACTTATTTATATTTTAAGTTCATTATTTAATCTTAGCCGATATGAGATATTTCCTTTAATAAAAAACGATTATGATGGATTGCCTAGATACATTTTTAAATAAGTTCCATTGTTTGGTCTCTTTTTAATCTTGTTTTTTTTTTCCAAATAATGTGATATCTCACACTCAATAAATCCTTAACCCTACCCCTCTTACTAAGACTACATAATATTCTGGTGAATTATGGCCAATATCATGTAATGTAGATAAGCAAAAATTTCAAATCCAGAGGTTAATCATATTTTGGCAACTTTACTTCAGAGGGAGTTTGGTTTTTTGCCGTGATAGTAGAAAATTAAGTTGATGGGTAAATCACCCTTATTGTCACTCTATAGAATTGAACATGACACGTGTTGTGTTAATGAAGGTCATTTTTTTTCCTGGTGACAACTAATATAGATTTATGAAATAAAATTTAATCCCTATCTTTTTGAGAGTCAAATTCTTATGGCTTACCAAACTCAGATGTTTGAAAGCCGCTAGACCGGCCCCTAGTGCTTATTTCTAAAATTTATAGTGTGCAAGTTTTGTGGTCCTGCAACTAAGAAAAAGTCTTACAAATTGTCGAAAAGGGTGGGATATTTCTAACATTTCTAGTAAAATATGTTTAATATGCAAACAAATAGTGTAAATCTAAAATTGACTCCGAAGTCCTAACACCTAGATTTTGGAAGCTATTGTGTTGAAACCTCATGTCCATTTTTATACACCTATTTATGAATCCTAATTTGAACAATTCACCAACAGAAGATTAGGCACTGTGGCATGTAAAAATATCGCAATAACTTGTAATAAGATAATAAAAATGGGCTTCCCTTAAAACTACAAAATAAAAAAATCTTCTGTTTATTCCAAAATAGCACCTACGCAGAGTAACAACATCACATAGTCGGACAATCAAGATCAATACAACAAATCATCAGGAACCACTTTCAGATCTTAAGAACTCCAAAATCAAATAACAGACATAGCAATTGTAATCCCAATATCATATTAGTTTATAACTATATAAGCAACCAACCACATCAAATGGTATAGAATTTCCAGTACAATAAAATAAAAGATTCAACAAATTTTCATCTTATGGGGGCTTTGAAAAGGATGAATGATATAATACAGGGAGAACCCACCAAAGAAACAATAATCAATCACACAACAACGAAGCAAAGACTGAAATTTCAGAGGCGTGAAAATCTAGCTGTATAATCACATAAAAATGGAGTTGATTTAATTTAATCTGGAGCTAAAACACAACATAAATAAAATAAGCTACAAAAATGAAATTAAAATAAGATTTGAGTAAAAACCATATCACGATCGACTAGAATTGGAGCGATTCCCACTCGATCTGGGGCGACTCATCAACCTCGGATCCGACTCACTGCCTCTCCGGGATCTCTCATACCCACCCGATTTGGGACGCCCATCATCTCCATACCGACTCCATGATCCAAAATGATTCTGACCCGACTCCCTGGCTCGCAACACATCCGGTCCCGGCCTCTCCTCTTTAGCCACAAAACCCGGTCTAAGATGCGGCGGCAAGAACTTCCCCGGTTTAGGCGACCCCCCAACAACCGAACCAACTTCCTTCTCACTTTCCTGCCCCACAACAGGAGAGAAGGTTCCCGGACCGGACCCGGTTTGTCCGAGCGGGCGAAGAGAAATCTGATCTGATCCCGGCTCAGACCGGTTCCGATCTGGGATTTGCGTTTGAGGTTGCTGATTCTGCGCAGTCGATGACGATGACGAAGGAGAAGCCGGTGACGACGATAACGTCGGAGTAACAGAAAACGGCTTGGGAGTCGGTTTGGTCAGAACCAGCATACGGCCATGGGTACGAGACCCGTGTAAGTGACTATTGGGAGAAGCGATAGAAGAATACGAAGAGGAGGCTTGCTTTCTCGAGTTCCCGGCAGTACTGGCGGAGGTTCCGGAGGCGGGGACTTTCTTTTCAAGCACGTGGTTGAAATTAATAGAGGTGTATTTGTTAGTTCTTGCCATCCATAGGATTTCGGAGCTGAGCTGAGGTGAGAGAGAAGAAGGTATGTTTCTGTGTTTGAGTTTTGGTTCGATATAATGAAATTTGATTCTGTGGGCGTCTTTGATGAATCAGCGGGGGCCGGGGAAGACGATCAATTGTTTAGTTTTAGAATTTGACGGGAAAAAAAAAACGGAAAAAAAAAACAAACAAACAATGGGGTCGGGTCCAATTTGGGGGCATCTGGTATGTGATACCCATGTAATTATAACCATAGATTAACTTGTTGACGTTAGGGGCGGCAGAAAAGCCCGAAGTCCGATCAGGGGTGGAAAAAGCCAGGGCCGGGCCTCAAAATCCGAGCCCGGTTTGAGCTCGGGCTCGACCTAAAAAGCCCGGGTCCGGCCCGGTCTGGGCTTATAATATATAATTAAAAAAATTTAAATTATGAAATATATGTATTTATATAATAAATTTATTATTTTATAATTTTTTATAATAAAAAAATTGGGCCCGGACTTAAAATAAATAATTAAATATTTTTAATTATAAAATATATATATTTATATAATAAATTTTTAATTTTTTATAATTTTTTATAATTAAAAAATCGGGCTCGGGCCCGAGACTAAGGATTAAATGAATATTAAATAAATGATAATTTTAGATATTAAATTTGTGATTTTTAGTAATAATATATAACTGAACATATAATTAGAACCAATAATATATAATTAATATTATTATATGTGCAACTTTATAAATAAATATAAAATATTTTCTAATATAAATTTTTTTACAATAATCAATAAATTCAAAAAATATCAACATAGCAATGACCAATAACTAAAATCAAATAAAATCAAATTCCACTACAATTCAATGTTAGAAGTCTTTTTGTCAATTTCAAATACAGTAACGTAATCCTTTCAGCTTTTAGTTTCCTTCTGTAATTAAATTACTCAGCTTTATTCAATTAATATTTAGTAGAAATTCTATTTTTAGCCATCGTTTCTCTTGATTTTATTTTGGGAAATGCTAAGGACACTCGTTAAGAATTCATTTAAGAAAAAATTTTATGAGAAAAAGAAAAAAAATCATTAATATTTTGACAGTTTTTTCTTTCCCTATAAAAATGATATGAAATTTTTTCCTTAAATGGATACTTAACGAGTATCTTTATGACACTTGTTAGCATAATTCTTTTATTTTTTCTTTGAATTCAATAACAATTATTTCCGTTTTATGACATCTTATTAGATATTTAATTGTTAATCTCATTCAGACAATTAGAGAATCAATCACAGTCGTTTTGTTTAGAAGTTAGTTTAATTCAATTTTGAGGATCTACTCCTCTAGCGTGTCCTCGCAATAATTCAATATTTTTACAAAAACAATAGTATTTTTTGCACGCCTTATGGGACCCACAAAAAGGACGTTGCCGAAGATTTAAAAAAAAATTTGGAAAAGACATTGTCACATCGCATGATGCGTAGCTTACTCCTATAATAATAGGGTAATAAGAAATCGTTCTATACCTGGGAGAGCAAATTGAGAGGAATCTTACTCCTCTTCATATTCATAATCAAGATATTCAAATTCCAGCATGACATGTTGTTGAAGCCTCAAGTGATGCAATTCACCTTATATTAGAACTGATTTAGTTTATGTTGCATATATAATAGCAAAGAAAAGTGTGCATTCGGAGTGGCTTCAGGAAAATTTCTAGGCTACATGGTGAGCTCCCGAGGCATAGAAGCCAACCCCCAGAAGATACAAGCCGTGCTAGATTTAATATCCCCCAGAACAATTAAAGAGGTGCAAGATCTAACAGGCAGGGTCGCCGCGCTCAACCGATTCATCTCTCGGGCGACCGACAAATGCCACCCCTTCTTCAAAGTCATCAAGAAGGCCCAAAAGGGGATCAACTGGCCACCGGAATGTGAGGAGGCCTTCCAGCAGCTAAAACAATATCTAGCACACCCCCCACTCCTGGCTAAACCTCTCCTAGGAGAGACATTATACTTGTATTTGGCTGTTTCAAAACACGCAGTGAGTTCGGTATTGGTGCAAGAGGCCGACCAGATCCAGAGACCGGTATACTATGTCAGCAAAGCTCTATTGGATGCAGAGACCCGATATCCCGTGCATGAACTAGTCGCCCTATCCTTAATCACTGCAGCACGAAAATTACGATCCTACTTCCAGGCCCACCCTATCGGAGTTTACACCAATTACCCCTTGCGCCAGATCTTGCAAAAAACATAAACCTCAAGAAGGTTAATGAAATGGTCGGTGGAGCTAAGCGAGCACGACATTTCCTACCTCCTAAGGATAGCAATAAAAGGGCAGGCCTTGGCAGATTTTGTTGCGGAACTCGCGGAACCCCAAATATTGACCACGGAGGAAAGAAAATGGGAAATGTCAGTGGATGGGTCTGCTAGCTCACAGGGAAACGGGGCAGGAATCGCGCTGAAAAACAGTGAAGGAGAAGAAGTGTTGCTTGCCTTGAAATTTGCTTTCAAAGCCACAAACAATGAAGCCGAATACGAAGCAATCTTGGCCGGATTAAGGCTATGCACAGTAGTGGGAGTCCACAACGTGGTAGAAAGGAGTGACTCTCAGCTAGCCATTCAACAACTAAAGGGAGAATTTCAGGCCAGGGAGCCGACTATGATAGCTTACTTAGCCGAAGTAAAAAAGTTAATGGAGAAAGTGGGGAACGTACGCTTCGAACAAATCGGACGAGAAGACAACTGTGAAGCATACTCCCTGGCCCGGCTCGCATCCTCAATGAAGACCGAGGACCCCAGAATAATCCCTCTCATATGCCTCCGAGAAAGAAGCACAGGGGAGCTGAAGGTAGATATAGTAGAAGAGAGAGGCAAAAACTCATGGATGCAACCGATTAGGAGATACCTGGAAACAGGGGAAACCCCTAAAGACAAAAAGGAGGCCAAGAAACTAAAATTCAAGAGCACCAAGTTCTCCCTGATCGAAGGGGTGCTCTACCGGAGAGGCTATACCGTACCCCTCCTGAGATGTTTAACAGAAGAGGAAGCAGATTATGTGCTCAGGGAAATTCACACGAGCATCTGTGGAAGTCACGCCGGAGGAAGATCAATCGCATTTAAAGCCTTAAGACAAGGATTTTACTGGCCGACCATGCATCAAGACGGTGTGAGGGTAGCTCAGAAATGCGGAGGTTGTCAGAAAAATGCCAACATCCACCATCAACCGGCAGAACAATTAACCACCATGTCCAGCCCATGGCCATTCGCACAGTGGGGGCTAGATATCATAGGGCCAATGCCAAAAGTATGCAATCGTGGCCATAGACTATTTCACAAAATGGACAGAAGCCGAACCGTTATCCACTATCACGGAGAAGAAGGCCACAGAGTTTGTAAAGAAAAACATTATCTGCAGGTTCGGAATCCCCCGGGCGATCATCACCGACAACGGGAAATAATTCGATAGCAAAGGATTCAGGAAGCTCTGCGAAGACCTCCAGATCGCTTTGAAATTCGCCTCGCCAGCCCATCCCAAGTCAAACGGACAGGTTGAGGCAACAAACAAGACCATCAAGGTAAACCTTAAAGCTCGGCTCGGATCATGCAAAGGCTTATGGGTCGAAGAATTACCAGAAGTGCTATGGGCACATCGGACGACCTACAAAGATTCCACAGGGTAAACACCATTTTCCCTATCATACGGATGTGAGGTCGTCATTCCAGCAGAAATCGGGGTAGCAACTCACAGGGTCCGCCACTTTGGGAATTAGCAGAATGAAGAACTTATCAAAAACCACATTGACCTGGTCGAGGAAAGGAGAGAGAAATCAGCTATGAAAGCGGCAGTCTACCAACAAAGAATGGCCACTTCTACAACAGAAGAGTTCGAACCCGCTCCTTCCTTCCGGGCGACTTAGTATTGAGAAGGGTCACCTTAAACACCCGGCGACCAAATGAGGGCTCGTTAGGTGCCAAGTGGGAAGGGCCCTACAGAATCACAGAGGTGATAAGGCCAGGGGCTTACATCCTAGAACAGCTGGACGGCACAAGATTGAAAAAACCATGGAACGCCGAGATGTTGAGAAAATACTTTCAGTAAATTCTCCATTCCTTCTTTTCTTTTGCAGCAACCCGACAAGGGACGGAAACTCAATATAAAGCCTCTCTCAAAATGACCCGCAGAGAGTTATAAGAAGGGCAGTATGTCCCCGAATATAAATAAAACTTTCTTTTCCAAAATTTTCACCCACTCTTCTAAAAAATAAAAATTTTGTGAATCATATTCAAAACCCCGCGGACATACTCAATACAACGGTCCAGGGTCAAAAGCACAAAACCCGCAACTACCCGACCACGGCTACCACCATAAAGAAGCACAAGTCACACCAGAATCAGTCGACTCCATACAAGCATTAAACAGCATGGACGAAAGTGGATCATAGTATAGATCCGTGAGAAGCATAGCACGGGGAGGGATGATACCCCCGTGGCGATTGCTTGCTCCAAGTGTTACCGAACATAAGGAGGAATATGCCCTTAATGTTTCGAACATCTCGGGGATGGATCTTGTTCCGCCAAGGTCACTTGACTATTCGGCTCGGGGTCGGGTTACGTCCCACCGCGTCATGCTCATTGGTCTGGGGACGGGACATTCCCTCAGAACCAAGTGTCTCTCTTAGCTCGGGGTCCTCGGAATATTCAAGGACATACTCGATGCATAGGATCCGTGAGAAGCATAGCACGGGGAGGGATGATACCCCCGTGGCGATTGCTTACTCCAGTGTTACCGAACATAAGGAGGAATATGCCCTTAATGTGTCGAGCACTCTTTGATCCTCACTTAACCGATGTAATGGATCCGTGGGAAAGCATAGCACGGGGGATGATGATGCCCCCGTGACGATTGCTAGCTCCAGTGATGCCGGACCTAAGGAGGAATGTGCCCTTAGTATCCTGGACACTCTTTGATCCATTCATCATTTGGATCCAAGAGAGGCACAGCACGGGGATGCGTTGTGCCCATGTCGCGTGTGTCTGCTCTAGCGTGGTAAGGAGGAGCCCTCGTACAATACACAGGCTCCACAATGACCCGACGTATAGAGGATGTGCCCTTACCATTTAAAGGCTCTCTGATCCAAATCCTGGTTCGCCGGGACACTGAATTGAAAGGTTCAGAATTATGTTTTGGAGACCTCGGACAGGACGCTGTTCTAAGGTATCTGTGCTATTGTTTACACTTTTTTGGTTTTATTTTCCAAAATTTTGTTTTTTGTTTTTTCATCGGTCTGAAAAGGGGACGCCCAAGACAGACTCGATAGGGCTTCAAAGGTTGATTCCCTTCCCTTCGGAGCAAGTCCCAATGATTGTTCGGCTCGGGCCTGGACTCGTTCCGCCGAGGCCACTTTATTAATCAGCTCGGGGCTGGATTCGTTCCGCTGAGACCGCTTGGATATTTAGGCTCGGGGCTGGATTTCGTTCCGCCGAGGCCACTTGGTTATACAGCTCGGGGTCGGGCCACACCCACCGAATCTATCTTTTGGACTCGGGACGAAACATTCCCCCAGGGCCAAGTGTTCCATACAGCTCGGGGTCGGGTTACGTCCCACCGATTGCATCTCATCATCCGTGTCCTTCACAATTCAGAGTTCATCCTCAACCACTGAATAATTTGGGTCTCGGTTCGTATTATCCCCTCTCGAACAAGCCTTAAATAATCATTTGAAGAAGAACACCCAGAACAAGGAACAGAAGAGAAAAGCAGAAAACATATATATATATATATTCGAATAAAATATGAAGTGTTATTACAAAAAAAAAAGACAAGTGTACGCAGGGCCCCGTCCAGGTTACCCTTTTTTAATCAGCCCGCACAGGGGCATGAAGTTCTTCCTCGGCTGGCTCAGACGACAGGTGGATCGGTTCGGTCTCAAGAGGGGGAACAGCAGCTTCAGCCTCGACAATATGGGAGACCCCTACTTCAAGGATAGGAGGTGGAATCTCAAGATAGTCCTCGCCAGGAGCAGGAACCTCAGGTTGGTCCTCTTGGGAAACCTGCGGGACCGGAGCAACAGAAATCGGGTCGGGATCCATCGCTTCCTCGGAAGAAGGGGGAGCCACTTCTGAAACTCCTCCTCAGATATTTCCCATTTACAGAAACGGATGGCTGCATGGATCGGCCTCATAACCAGGTCAGGTAGCACCATTGGTATAATTTCAGCACAATCACCGACCCCTTCAAGACGAATGGAGTCCCTCTCGGCCTCCCACTCAAGTTCCCTATCCCTGAGCTCGGCACGGGCCCGTCCCAGTTCCTCCTCCCTGGCCCGAAGCTTATACTCCACACTGCCTACTTCCACCTTAATGAGCCTGATCTCAGCCCGGGCATCCACCAAACTTGCTCTAGCTTCTTCAGCGTTCTTGAGCTCTAGAGTAGCAGGAGCCTTAAGAGCTTTGTTTGTTTTGACAGCATCAACCACAACCAGCTCATGATCCATATTCCTCTCTTCGGCACTAGCCAACTTGGCCTCTACTTCAGAAAGACGATTTTGAAGCCTCTGGGCTTGGCCGCCTTTGGACAAAAGGCTTATAAATAGGTCCTTATTCTTGGCCGCCAAATAATTTGCCTGCCGAGAAGAAAAAAGAAATTAGAAAAATAAAAACAAAGTCTGAAAGACACCACGGATATAGAAGAGAAGTAAAAGAAGTGACCTGGGCCAGCTGGGAGCACAACTTTACAACTACCTCCTCGGGTGAGAGGTCCTCAAACCTCGGAATCTTCTCAGGAGGTACGGCCCCGGCCAGCTCATTGAAAGCCGGTACCAAATGGGAAGTAGCCTCCCTAATATTCTTCCCAAGGTCATCAACTCCAAGAACCACAGCACCCTTCAGTTTCTTGGAAGGACCCTCCTGCCGAACCGGAGCTTCTCTGCTCGGAGCCTCCTCCTCCTCCAATTCCCGCCTCAATTGAGTATCCACAGCTTCAAACCGACGCTTCCTCCTCCTGGAAGGTCTTGGAGGGCTATCAGGACGGGTAACACCCATTGGGGACACCCGGGGAGATGAAGATAGACCTTGAGAGCTCGGCCGTTCTACCCCCGCGGTCACCTTTCTATCCTCAGAAGATTCAGGTCGTTTCCGAGAAGTACCAGCTCCACCTGGGCTAGTTTTCTTCGCGGCACCGGTCAACCGATCGAGGTACTTTGGTCTCTTCGACATACCTGCAAAAAGCAAAGACAAAAAGAAAGGTTCAAGACCTAAGCATACAAAAAAAAATGAAGAAGAGAGACAACATCAAACATGATAAGAAAAACAAGGGAGTTGGCTAGAAGATCAACAGACATCTACCTATCCGACCCGAGACCTTAGGAGGAACGGTCCGAACAAGTCCCGATTCAAAAAATGCTGCATCGTTTACCAACTCCCTCCAATGAGCGGCATACCGCCAAGCCCAGAATACCCGCTTCCGGACCTGGTGGGAGACCTTAGGAGCATCCCTCCAACAGGCTAGGAGGAATAGAAAAAAGGGGTAAGAATCCAAACATAAAAAAACTAAGGGCAGAAAAGCTAAAGGTTAATCTCCTAACCTCCCGCTCTAAAGATGTCCGGAACCAACATCTCATCTTCATCCGACCTCAGGGTCCGTCCCCAATCTCCAGTGGCCCAGAACCAAAGATCTTTGAAATTCTTATTGGAGTCAGGGAGTTTTTGGACGACGTTTGACGAACTGTCGTAAGCAGAGAGGTAGTACCAACCGTGGTGAGTCTTTGGGTTGGCCTTCAACCGATATAACCTCTTCACTTCTTCAAAAGAAGGTTCGCCAAGCCCCGCCCGATGCCAAGCTATATACAACCCGGCCAAGATCATCCAACTATTTAGACTCAATTGACAGGGGGTAATCTCCATCTCGGTCAGCAACCAGGCGAAGTAGCGTTGAATTGGCAACCGAAGCCCGCATTCGAAGAAAACTGGAAGAAAGGCCACAGAACCCACGTCAGGCTGACTGGCACGATCACATGGGAGAGGGACCTCAAGAGCAATGTCTATCGGGATGTCATATCATTGCCGAAGCAGTGCTAGATCATCCTCGGTTATCTTAGAGGGCCGAACCATGTCCAGAGCCGAGCTGTCAAAGTCACCGGGCTCCGGATCCTTCCGAGGAACCCTCTGATGGTAAGAATATTGTTCGATCTCAGAAGGGGTGGGGGTAGTAACAAGGTCTTCCACGCTGGGTGCTCCCGAGCCAGAGGAAAGCTCTTCAGCAATAGGGGCCAAGGGTTTAGCAGGGTTTTCAGGGGGAGAACTGTCATTAGACATCCTAGACGTCCGGAAAATAAAAGGGCAAGGTCAGTCTACAACCATATTCTTGAGAAACGACCAAGGGATTCACAAGCTATCCTAAGTTTCCAGAAAAAACTAAATCTATGAAGTTCTAAATGTCTTAAGCAAAACACTCAATAAAATCTCTCCCTAG
The DNA here is from genome assembly GCA_019454045.1 of Zanthoxylum bungeanum. NCBI lineage: Eukaryota > Viridiplantae > Streptophyta > Magnoliopsida > Sapindales > Rutaceae > Zanthoxylum > Zanthoxylum bungeanum. The sequence goes on from SKCR01000102.1 coordinate 108,795, forward strand.
CAAAGTATCAAAACAAATGAAAAGGAGAAACAGCAAAGCACAGCAAGCAAGAAAAGAGGAAGAGGAAGAAGGTCGTTCGGGAAACTTACTTGATTTATGCTCGGAAAAGCGGTGAAAACGTTGAAGAACTTTGAGTAAAAATAAATCAGGAGCTTCGTAGCCGGAGGGAAGAAGAGTTTTTTGAAGATTGATAGAATTTTTCGCAAGAATATCGGTTCACCTTCTCATTACAACGTCGGAATAATTCCAACCATCGGATCGTGATAAAGTCCCGGATGGACGCCAAGTGTCAACTGCAAAAGAGGTCTACCAAAATCAAATAAACGGTTGAGATCAGCGCACTGTTAAGACGCCTCTGCACGGTCAATTTTCTCCTGCTTTTGGCGGGAACCCGACGGATGTTTGACAAGTGTCAGGCTCAGAAAAAACCCTAAAGGTGATTTGATGGGCATTTAAACAGACATGATGGTTGCGCGTCTCAAGAAAAGATGCTTGAAAAGAGGCAACGGAGAATTTTGATCCGACTCTGGACCGACCACCAAGCAAAGTAATCAACACACCATCTTTATATAGTTCCCGGCACCAACTCGTATACTCGTTGGAACCGAGAACTATGGGACAGATGTTGATGGTGTTTTCAGGCACTATGGTATTTAAAGCAGCACGACAAGGGTAAAAAGGTAATTCCCTTCTAGGGCGAGATCATTAATACCGACCCGACCCGACCCATAAAAAGCCAGCAGCAATGGCCCAAACACTTTTCAATAAGAGGCCGAGCACATTATGGTTACAGACCGACCACAACAGGTAGAGACCGAGCTCTTTATGATCGGCAGCCGAGCACTTTGGTGCGAATAACCGAGCATTATCATATCAACAGCAGTATTCTCAATTCAAATGACTATCATGACCGACCCCATGAAGACCTACCAGATGGCGATACATGCTCCGGAAGATGACACCTTATTCTTACGGATAAGAAGACAATCCTACCTTCATAAGGGATACTGATGAAAGACAGTGTTCTAGAAGGATAAAGGAAGTAGAGATAGATTTGATAAAGGTTTCCTTGTGGGAACAGGAGATTATTTCAAATAGGAATTCACATACTAGAATGAGTCTGATTTCTTCACTATTATAAATAGAAGGGTAGATTATGTGTAAGAGGGTAGAATCAAACTTGTAAAAAACACAAGAGTTATGAGTTTCGGTAATAAAAGTATAGTCCTGTTTGTGCCCGTGGACGTAGGTCGGACAAAAATCCGTCGAACCACGTTAAATCTCCTTGTTTGATTGGCGCATTGTCTACCTTCTGCTAAGTTTGCTTTTGGTTTCCCCCATAACCAAACAAATTCACTATTGAAGGAGGATTACCTCGGGAGTGATATTCTATATTGCCCTGAGACCAAAATCCACCGTCAACAAAGGTCATACCTATGGAGGTTCTCATGAAGCAAATGGTTTACCACGTTTTACTTTTCATATTCTTCCTCTTCTTCAAAAAGAAAGATATCAACCTCCTCACATGAGTGAAGAAGTTGAATGATTTACCAGAATTTCTGCTATTAATGGACATCATTTAGGGCTCCAATGGTTCCTCAATAATTATTTGAGTGTACAAATTCGAGCAATACTCCTGTAATTATGAAGATATAACGCATGCAAAAATAGGCTCGGGGACACTCATTCGATTTTCAACAGATGAAATTATGCACCAATATACGTACCCCAACATGTGGATGTAGAAACAGTTAATGAAGCAAAAACTCTATAGACCAGGTGAATTATATAATCCATATCCTGATATTATTGACTAAGAAAATCCTTATTCAGATGATACAAGATTCCTAATTTTTCTTTATTTTCTGGAGAGGATGGATAATTCTCATTGGAGCACATTGCTAGTTTCACAATCCAGTGTGGAGAGCTAGCATATTATGGTAAATTTCATAACTTCTAATTGAGGTTTTTTCCTAATTCTCTTATAGGAACAACTTTCACATAGTATGCAACTCTTCTAAGGAATTTAGTGGTAGTTTGGAAGGAAATGAAAAATCAGTTTCATACCCAATTCTTTGGCGCTGGATCATAGGTGTGTATTAGCGAGTTGTCTTGAGTGACATAAAGGAGTAGGGAGACGATAGATCGACGGCTCTCGGTTCTTGAGACATGTTTGGAGGTTTTAAGAAGATGAGGAATATGTGCAAGATTTAATTGCCATCGACTGAGTTTATGAAAATGATGTTGGGGGTTTTTAACGGTATTACTGGGTAACGCAGCGGAACACGAAAAATCAAATTTTTCCTATTTCAATATTTTTTCTTGGATAATTAAAATAAACTAATTATTCTAATTATTCAATACTCAAAAATTCAGTTTTTACCCAAAATCTAGAATTTTTCTCAAATTATCGTGGGACCCCAAAAGTTTATATTTTGATCATTTTAGTCCTAATTTATCAAATACAAGATTAGGTGATTTCCAATCACTACCAAATTTATTTATACATCAAAATAAAACTCACACACAAAATCCCAATTTTTCTTCAAATTGTCGAGAGCATCATAAGTTATTCATTTTAGTCATAGTTTGTCAAAACAAGCTTAGATGATTTCCAATCATTACTAAAGTGATTTATATCTCATATACATCAAAATACAACACATATATGAAAAGCCTCAATTTTGATTTAGGTTAAAACCCTAATTTTTCAATTAATCAAATTAATAAAAATTAACCAAAATTAATTAAATACAACACTTTAATCTAATCTCTACAACACCAAACAAGTCTCACCACTTTGAAACAACTTAGGAACAATTTTAGGTCATTTATGAGTAGCCTAACAACTCTAGAATGACAACCAAATCATCTAATGATTAAAAGTGTGCTTATACACCATTTATAAGCTTACTTTGATTACATACATGCATACATCTATCATTCAAGATTCCAAACCACTTATTACAAAATCAAGAGAGTAGAAAAACATGTAGACATCATATGTTGTAGTTAAGAACAATAGAAATATTTTTCTATTTAAGGAAAAGTTGAAATTACTTACTAATCTTCAAGTTTCCTTTGAATTTCTTCTTAATACTTCTCTTTTTCTCTCAACCTTTTCTTTTGTAATATTTGGAGGCTTGACCTTATTTTTTACCAATGAAAAAATAAAATCGTTATATACTTAGGGTTATGGCCGAAAATTGGCTTAAGAAAAGAAAAATATATTTTCCAATTTAATCAAATTAAAGAAGTCAAAATCAATTTGATAACTTTTTTCTTTAAATGTAAAAGTCAAACATTTACACTTTAATCATTTCCAAATTTAAATATCAACTTAGATATTTTTTATTTCAATTACTTCAATTATTTAACAATTAAATAATTACTTAAATATAAATATCTAAATATATGTATTATATTTACTTTAAATAATCCAAATACATATATTAATTATATATGTCAAATATCATAATTTGACAATTAATTAATATATATTTAATAAAATAATATATTAAATATAAATACACATTAATTAGGAAATATCCGAAAAACCCATATGTTGTATCTTTCCGTTTAACCCTTAAACGATTTATAAATAATCAGTATTATTCATAACTGTTGCCCTAGTACTCTACGAGTATATTTTATTATATGAGGCTCTCTAAGTTATATCTGTCACAAAATCCAATTTCGTGTTCATAATTTACCCACCTGTAAATTATGACGATCACGGATAAAACTCGCTGAACTATACAGGTCGAGGTCATCACATACGTATAATCCATCCGTCACAGGTATCCGGATTATTCCAGAGATATAGATATAAATGTCAAATTTCTTAAGGTATAATCTCGTCGACGTTTCTATTAGCAATCTCTTAATAACACTTAGAACTCACTTCTACAGTGTACCACGGGCCCATGGATTTAACATATTGCTAATCTCATATTGAATACCTATGCTATGTACACAGAGCTGATGAATCCTTTCTTGACACACACATGATATCCCGATGATCTGTCCATTCCCAACGAACAGGCGGAGGTCTGACCTAAATTGGTCGGTGACGTGACTGCCATCAAAGTGTAGAGGATATCTCATATATCCACAGTGGTATCTCAAGTCAAAGAATCATTATGCTACTCAACCCGAGAAGATTCTTATTGACGTTGTTGTACCATCCATTAAGAATCTTTGGTGAGTCCTTCAGTATTTATCTGATATAAATACCTACATGTTTATATGAGTCTCCAAGTCTCATGATTCATGGAGCAACCATTGGAATCCAAGATTCTTGATGAACACTAAGAAGTGCACATTTATTAAAAGAAAAATTAATCATTTTACACTTATAGTTTCATTAATCCCCTTAATTAAACACATTTGTTAAATAATAATTATATTTATGTTTATTGTGATTTTTATATTTTATGTAGGTGAAATAATACTTTGGATTCATATCAAGAAAAATAGACTTGATAGTTGGATTTTGGAGGCCAGAAATTTAATAGAGTGTTTTAACAGTGTACAACTTCGGAAATTCTAACCCTGCGTAATTTTCGTATTTTGGACTTAATGTTTTACTCCGATATCAGATTGAAGTGATTCTAGTGTTGGGTTCTCTAAGAACTATAACCAAGATCTTTAAGCATAAAACATGTGAATACGCAAAGTAAAGTAGCGGAAAATACTCACTTTGATCGGCTAAGAGGATGTAGGAGATAACAAAAATTCCAACCTTTGAAGTTTGCTCCAAGCTCTCCTTTGATGTATGTTGAGCTTCCAAGCTTGATTCTTGAATTCTAAACTCATGGGAAAGGTTTCCCTATCACATTTGTATGATTCTTTAAGTGTTAGCTTTGGAAATTTTTGCAACAAAAATTTCTCCTTTTGTCTTTGTATTTCACGGCAATGAGAGAGAGTTGGAGAGGGAGGAGTTTTGTCTTGCCTTGAGTTTTTTGCTTCTAAAACAATTACCAAGTCTAAAAACAAAAGTGTAAATGGTTTATTCAAAACCAAAAACCAAAAAGTGTTGAGATTCAAATTTGTAATTAATGCTCTCAACTACCTCCATCACAAAAAGTGACTTATGTCACATCACTCAAAGTTGATGTGATTTCCATCACAAAAGGTGACTAATGATGCGACTGGTGATGTGACTTGTGGGCCCCACTTTAATTCAAAATCCGAGTGGGCCCGCAAACACATTCCGGGCTCGGGATCGTTAATTCCTAATTAACGAATTTTCCGTTACGACTTAATTAAATCAAATTTAATTAAATAATTATGCCTAGCAAAATTACTATGAAAGCCGCTCGCGAATTAATTCTAAATTAATTCGTTCGCCCGAATTAAAATCTAATTTTAATTCCGCATCGAAATCTAATTTCATTTAATATATTGAATATATTATTTTATCGATTAATTCCGAATTAATTGTTCTCTCTCTCATAATTAATCCCAGATTAATTTTCTCTCTCTCTTAATTAATCCCAGATTAATTATGTTCGAGTCATACGTCATCGGTGAATCTTCGGGAAGCGACCCATGAGATCCCTGGATATGTTGGCAGTAAATACGGTCATCGGAGTATCCCAGTAGATCCTTAATCCTAGAATATAGGTTGCATCTCCAAAATAGTCTACGGAGAATTTTCATGAAAGTCAAGCTTTCACCGATTATGTTATGGGAATGTCATTTCCAAGAAATGATATGTCATCATTATATAGGACAATCATTGTCAGTGCGCTCCCACTAACCTTCTTATATACACAAGAATCATTTTTCGTTTTGAATTAAATCATATACCATTATGATTACATCAAAACGCTGGTTCCAAGAACACAATGCTTGCTTCAATCCATAAATGGATCGATTTAACTTGCAAACCTTGTTTGCTTGTTTTGGTACGACAAAACCGTTACGATGTTTATAAACATCCTCCAAAAGGTTTCCGTTGAAGGAAAGCGGTTTTGATGTTTAACTGCCATATTTCATAAAATAAATACGCAGCATTAGCAAGCATTATCCAAATGGATTTAACCATGGCAATGGGTAAAAGTTTTCGTCGTAATCGACACTATGTTGATGACGATACCTTTTCTGTACAAGCCTAGCTGTGTACATTTGTAAGTTGTCATCCTTGTCTGTCTTCTTTGACGACTCATATAGTACCAATAGGCACAATGCCTTCCGGTACAACAACCAGTGTCGAAACTTGGTTGGTATACATGGAATCCATTTTGGACTTCATGGCACTTTGCCATAATAGGGGGTCGATACCTTGTATCACTTCCTCATACGTAGCTGGTTCGTCTTCCTCAATAAGATTGACATCTTCATGAGGTGAGATCAGAAACCTATACCTCCCAGGTTGTTTTCTGACTCTCTTCGACTTACATGGTTCTTGTGTATTCGAAGATTGTGGTACAGTTTCATCCCTGAAGAACTGTTTGTGTTCCATTAGGGAATCGGTGCCTGGAACAATATTACTCTGATTTTTCATTGAGTTTTACTTTCCTCCCACTTACCACTGCATATAGGTATTCCTCTTAGGAAAACCGCATGGAGAGCAATAATTACATTGTTCTCTTGTGAGTTGTATAAGTATTATACTTTGGTTTCCCTAGGATAACCTATAAATAGACACTTATCCGATTTGGGTTATAGTTTGGTATTATCCAAACATATGCCCAGCATACCCAAATCTTCAGGAATAAGAAAATACGGTTTCTTTCCTGTTCATATCTAAAATGAAGTCTGTCTAACAGATTTTCATGGAACCTTATTCAAAATAAGTATTGCACTGTTTAATGCGTATCCCTAAAAGGAAAATGGTAGCTCAGAGCGACTCATCATTAACCTTACCATGTCCAACAAAGTTCGATTTCTCTGTTCGGACACACCGTCAAATTGAGGTGTTCCGGAAGGAGTCCACTATGAAAGAATACAATACTTTTTCATATAATCGAGAAACTTATTGCTTAAGTATTTCCACCATGGTCCAATCGTGATGTTTTAATACTCTTGTCGGTCTGTTTTTATACTTCGTGTCGAAACTTTTTGAATTTATCAAAAATTTCCGATTTATGTTTCAAAAGAAACACATAACCATAACGTGATGCCACATTCGTAAAGGTTACGAAGTATTCATATCCACCTCTAGCCTAGCTAGACATGGGCCCACTTACGTCACTAGAACGACGGCTAACAGATCGGTGGCACTTGTACTTTTACCAAGTAAAAGGTGTTTTAGGCACTTTGCCTAATAAACTAGATTCGTAGACATTATTTGAATTAGAATCAAATCTGTCCTAGTATCCACTCTTCGAAAGTGTGGATATACGAGTCTTGTTAATGTGTCACAGACAACAATGCCACAAATAAGTCTCATCTGATTAATTCAGTCTGAGCTATTTGTTTGTCATATTATATGTTTGAGATTAATTTATATTCTAAATATAAATATTTTTATTCACATCTAATGTGTTTATCTCGATATCATCTTTATAAACAAAATAATTAGTGTTCTAGAATATAAAGGTATACCCGCAACGGGTTAAACTTAGATATATAGATAATGTTTCTAATCAAACTAGGTACATTATAACAGTTTCCTAATTTAAGTACATACCCAAAGGGTAGTTCCTAAACTTAGGTTTCTACGATTAAAACAGTGACTCTCGTCCCATTTTCGACTCGCAAGTGGATCTCAATTGAAGTCAGTCTTCTGCTAATCAGCAGATTATGCACATCAGTACATATTTATGTACCATATCTAGTGTCAAAAATCCAATTTTGAAACTAATAGTGAACATGTTTATGACAAACATACTTGAAGCCAGAGCCTTACCCCACTTTCACTTCCTTTATGTCTGGCTTGACCATACGGCAGTCACACTTCCAGTGACCCCGTTTGCCACAATTTAGGCAGACATCTTGGGATATGTCATTTGTCTTCCTAGAAGACTGTGACAATTTTGCCTTTTCCCATTTTAGAAGCTCTGGCTCCGCCTCATAGAGCATAGCCTTCAACTCTCCAAGAGTTTTCTCTTGGTTCATAATGAACCTGCCCCAACTTTCGGGTAGAGACTATAAGATCAAATCTTTGGTAGTCTCGGCCACGTAAGTAACCTAGCTGATCGATGTCAGCAATCATCTGCGACACATAGTGCTAGACAGATGTACCATCTGACATACGCGAGTGAAACTTCAATAGCTATAGAGGCAATATGTGAACAATCGGAACTTCAACAGCTATAGAGGCAATCTTGTGCCTAATCGCTATCATTCAAACTTGTCATATGCTAATACAAAGAATGCCTTGAAACCTTCATCTGGCTTCGATTATCAAAAAGCTGAGCAGAAATATTCCTTGGAAGATTTCATGGGCACGTTTGTTGCTAATACTTCAGTGAGGTTTGAGAATAATGAATCAAGGCTGAACAATATTGAGACACACATGGAAAATATCGGGGTAACAATGAAGTCCTTAGAAACACAGATTGAGCAGATTACTTCCTCCATGACCAAGCAGTAGTAATGGATATTTGGATAAACTGCCACAATCGCCAAGCTATCTTTTTCATGTCAAATAAGTCAGTGGATACAAAAGAATAAGCTACCATGACCATTTGAGTGGTTGCGTCTGGCTGATGACGTTAAACTTAGCACTAGCGAGGGAGGCAACCCTTGTATTTATTTTATTATTATTTTCTTTTTTTTAATTTTTTTAATTGTGTGCTATTGTTTATTTATTAGTTTGCATGTTATTTATGCAAGTAGCACGAAACACACAAAGCCTGCGCAACCAAATTCGGACCAGCAAGAGCCTGATCAACTCCAGCATGGTACAATTGTTCCTTAATTTTGTTTCTTTATGTTTATATTACATTGAGGACAATGCAAGTTTTAAGTTTAGAGGTATGTGCATGTAGTGATAGTTCCTGTTATAAAATATATATATATGTTTTTGTTTAATCCTTGATAGTAAATCATTAAGTCTAATGATGAATTTGTTTGCTATTGATAAAATCTTAGAAACGATAAATCGCAATTGATTTTTATCTGATACCTTGAGTAGGTGATCTAGGTTAGACTCATAAGCACTTAACAATAAGTTTTTAGCAGTAAGAACCTAAGTAGTTGGCAAAGTGACTAGTTGAAGAAATTATTTACCGATGAATGACTGTTTGCTTAGATATCTATCTCAATATGCTAGTATTATGATGTATGGTATGATAAGCAAAAGAAACCACCTACAACTGATAAGCGTGAAGCTACCTATGGGCGAGTATTAGGACCACCATGAGGAGAGATGTTACCTTAAAAGGTAGGTGTGTTGGAAAAAAGAAAAGAAACAAAAAAAAGAATAAAATCATACCATACGGAGCAAAGAAAGGCAAATACAGAACATATTGAGATATCTAGGTTAGTTTGACCCATCTGATCTCAATTTTTGAGACGAAATCATCGAGTTAGCTTACTTATTCAAGCTGTAAATGAACCTGTACACACACACATACACTGTGAGTCTAGCTTAGATGATTTATTCAAGAACTTGGATTTGATTCGCAATTGCGTACTTTGAAAGTTCTATAATTTCATTGATAAGCATTCCTTGAGGACAATTTTATGCGAAACTATCGGGATTATTTTATTTTCTTTTCTTTTTATTTGTTTTATATTTTGCATGATTGTGTGTGAATGACGTTTGTGGGTGTCGTCACTGTAAGCCCTCACGAGACTATAACTCGTCCACTAGGGCCGCCTAGGGGTTTAAAGGCTTATTTCATACGTTAAATGCAATCGTGATCCCTACGAAAGTGGCTTAGTTAATTTTGTTTGATTTATTTATTTAGTTTTTATTTTGTCTTTTGCTCAGGACTAGCAAAATCTTAAGTTTGGAGGTGTTTGATAAGTGTGGTTTATACCCACTTATTCATGCATTCTTAGCTAACTATTTTGTTAGTTTCCATATCATTTAATGTATTTTATAGTTCTTTAATGTTTTATTTGTAGGAAGCATTAATACATGGATCTTGGGGCATTTATACGTGTTTTGGGACCATACGGACGCATCAGAAGCACACAGGAAGAGCGGAAACGCAAAATCGGCAAGCCAGTGAAAAGAATCATTGGCGTCGCGGCGCCTCTAGCGTTGCATACAAAATCCAGTGAAATTGGCACCGCGGCACCAACTTTCCAGCCCCCCAACGCGATCAGAAACACCAATTTTAGGGTTTTTTAGATACATAAGGACCCCAAAGCTTTATTATAAATAGATAAGTTCGTCCAAAACTCAAGGGAGAGGCTACTAGACAGCACAAAATACAAAAACACATATTTTTAGAGACCCAAGGCGGAGGATTGAATAGCGACAAGAGGAGACGAAGGCGGTAACGTCCGAAGAGGAAGAGATTCAATTCAGGTTAAATCTTCTAGTTTCTTTCTTAGAACTCTAATGATTTCCATTAGATTCATGACATGTTTTTTTATTATTTTTATCTTTAGTCATGAACTAACTCCTTAATTCTGGAGAATGATGTAACTGATGCTTTAACCTTGTATTGTTTGTTAATTACTAGATTTTTATATGAATATCAAATCTATAGTTGATAATATTTTCATTGTTACTCGAGAGAGTGAGTGAATACTTGAGGATTCTTGACTTATAAACAATACAACTGAATAAATTAATTGGCATGACAAATACATATGAGATAACTAGGTGAAATCAGACTCTAGAATCTCTACTGTATTAGTCATTCTAAATTTTATTTATTCAATTAAATCTTTATTATTTATCTTCTAAATAAAGTTAGGATTATCAATTTTAGTACATAGTGCAAGTGAACACAATCCTTGTGGGTTCGACACTCTAAACTCGTTTATACTAAAATTTGACAACGATATAAAATATCGCAACAATGAACTTGAGGGTTCATGCTAGAATGTAAGAAAATAACTTGAGGGTTCATGCTAGAATGTAAGAAAAATCACCAAGGTGAAGGATAATGGTCTTACATTACTCTATTTAGAACTTGAAAATGCAAGAAAATTACTACCAATCCAAGTTTATATGGATGCAAGGAAAGGCAAAGAAAAATTAAGAAATGGAGAATGAGGTGTAGTTTGGGTGTAAAAATGGTGAAAGAGAAAACGAGTGGGATCAATTTATCTTGTCCACAAAAGGGTTGGATATTTCCAAATAAAATAATGACATCTTAAAGTCCACATGTTATAATTGTTACACAAACTCATCACACTACAGTGACCCACAATTTAAGCCCAAATTATACTTAGTTACGCATGATATTAGAAAAAACACTTAACAAAAAAGTTGTAGCATATTGTCTAAGATTTCCAACACCACTAAAATCACTGAAAAAAGATATTTGACTCAAGTTATCTCTAAAATACTAAAGGTTGTTCAAGAAAGCTATTATGCAAAATGGTATTGATATTGAAAAATTATTCGGAGCCTCCAAAAGGAATTTCAAGAGCATCGAACTCGCTAATACATAATTTATATCCATGATAATATTTCATGCATAAGGAAATGACCATGGTATATACATCATGATAATCGGGGTGTTATAGTATCTCTCCTTAAATATGATTCCTCCTCGAATCTAATCTTATGAACAGATGAGGATACTATTATCGCATAACATCATTAGGCTCCCACGTAGCTTCTTGGACATTATGGTGTTTCCAAATGACCTTCACTAATGGACTATTCTTGGAGCGCAACTTTTTGACTTGTCGATCGATGATAGCCACGGGGAGCAACATTTTTAAAACCAGACCAAAGATCGAATCGGTGATCTAAAAGTTTCAATAGATCACTGGTTCGACCAGTTGAACCGTTCCGATAGGTAACCAACTGATAGGTAATATGTCTCAGCTAGAAACTCACAATCTCTACGGATCTCACTAGTGTGCAGCCAAGTGCCATATATATCCTATAGGACTCCTAAATAAACCTGCTCAGATTTGCGTCAGAATTTACACTTGAAAATATCAAAGAGTGCATCTTATGGAAATCAGGGAGCGATACTGTTGGGATGTATGCCCTAGAGCTACATGTAATGTAAACGGCTTTATGTGTTTTGAAATAAAATGATGCATTATTCATTTATCAAATTGTTTGTTTAATATTTGCATATTATAAATTATCTTGAATACCCTAAATTACTTATGTACCTTCAGACTTAGTGTATGAGTGTCATACACAAGAGGATTTAAGTCTGAAGTTAGTAATCTTAAATATTCCATAGAGAGCAAACAAAGCGGGTACTTTTTTGTGGTTTATCTATAGCTGCAGTCCAATCTATATTTGTATGGCGACCTTGATCCGGGATCGTCCATGTAGAGACATGAGAATGGAGGCACCTTGTATGATGTGATCATATAGGACTGGACCCAGATGGAAATGACATTCTTATAATATCCATTAATCAAAGAAATTCATTTCGATCTACTAGATGGTCATATATGGATTGATCTTAATCATGAGTGTACTACGAACTCCTGCATGGCAGACTATGTCCTTTGATTTACAAAGGTGAGGTTGGTGTAGCAGTCTCGACCAATAGCTACGTACTTTGGGGGCATAGTCTGTTGTGTAGTTGGTAACATTTTACATAGATATGGAGTTCACTCCTTCTTGCGAGAAGTAGAGGAGTATATTTCTTAAGGGTTGATTCAGTACTTAAACGGTTAGGGCGCTGAAGTCTTTCTATTACGAATAGAAAGATTAAAATTCATAATCGTTATGAATAAATCATTCATTAGAGAATCAATTGTACTTAAGGTAAAAATAATTAGAGGGGTATAACAGACATTATGACCCGACTCTAATTACGAGATACTCGTAAAAAGGTTAATCTATATGTAGTGACTATATCGATGAACATCGACTTAGTTCGGCTTAATATATCATCTGCGGCAACGGGAGTGCAACTTCGGATTTTTAATGGAATAACCCGGAGTTAATAATTCGGAATATTTAATTAAGAGCTTAATTAATATTTCTAGATTATTGGAGCTCGGAACCGTAGGTCCATTTGGTCCCCGTGCTAGCTCGATTTACTATAGCGGATTTAGTATAATTGGATAGTCCAATTATATGCTCACATATGTATAAATATTAATAATATGATTAATAATATTATTTTGTCACACTTGGAACTATATATTAAAAGTTAATATATGGTTTTAATAATTATATGATAATTATTAAAATGAATAAAATTAAATTATATTTGATATAATTTAATAAGGCTAAAGTTGGAATTTCCAATTTTTGGGTTTTGGAAACCCTTGGTATTATTTTGAAAGTTATGACTTTCAAAAGGTTAATTAAATATTTAATTTTGTAAAATATATTGGCTTTATAGAAAGTTAATATTGGAGTTACAAAATTAATATTATTCCTTGGCTTGGCCGATTATGTGCATGGTGGAAAAGGGACGAGTTTTGTTTATTTTGGAAACAAATAACCCTAGATATAAAAAGAAGATTTCTTTTTCTTTTTCCTAAGACTCCCATTCTAACCCTAGCCACATTTCTTCTTCTTCTCTAATTCTCTCAAAAGTTGAGAAATCAAAAACAAAAGAAAAGAAGGAAAACAAATAATTTAAAGAACAAAAGTTGTTGTGTGACTTCATCTCTAAATTGTTTAGGGATTGATTTTGTGAGTCTTGCCCACACAAGTTTCCATTGGTAACGAGATATAGTTCGGAAGAATTTTTGGTGTCGAACAAATCATCCTCTTCATCTCTTTCTTATTGTACACGGCGGTGAGCATTGTTTTTTGCTCATTGCCGCCCCTTTCTTGGTGAAACGGAACTCGGTTTGGTTTTGTTTTAATCCAGAATTTTTGGGGAATATTTTGTGATGTTTTGGGGCTGTGTTGGGGCTGTTTTCAAGTGAAAAATCAGAACCAAAACACAGCCATTGTCCACGCATTTCAGGGGCTGTTTCTGCAGTGCGGTGGGCGCGAATCGAGTCCAAAACAGTCCAATTTTAATCCGGATGTTCGGGGCTGTTTAGGGACTGTTCTGGGGCTGTTTCGGGGCTGGAATTTAGTCTAAAACTGAAGCAAAATTTCAGTGGTGGTAGCAGTAACTTTCGACATTCAAAGGAGAAGGGCATAAAAAATTTTCAAGTCCGATCTGTGTGCTTAAACCGTTTCCGCTACGCAATGAAGGCGTTTCCGACAATTGGCATCGAGAGCGAGGTTGAAAAGTGTTCTTAATCCTTCTCTTTTTCATTTAAGTTACTGTTTTAATATGTTTATATGAGTTATAAATATTGATTTGCATGTTTAGATGAGTAGGCACAAAATAATATTTATATGATGAATGGTTATTATTTTTTTCATGTGACGAATGGATTTTGCATTGGTCGAAAAAAATTTCGGCTCTTATTTATTTGTTTGTTTTGATTTTGGGATGTAAGGCCATAAGGCCAATTTTTACAATTGTTGTAATTTGATTTTCCAATTTAAATTTTCAATTATTGTAATTTGGAGCACCGAAGCCGCAAAAGGAGCCAACACCACCTTAGAGCGTGATTTAAAGACCAAGGGATGCCTTGGATTTTTTTTGTACTAATTAGATTAGTATAGGGAAAAATAAGAGCCCAGTCAATGCAAAATAATTTTTATATTATATGTATGATTAATTCGAATTGTTTGAATAACATGTCATATAGCTTAGGGTGTCTACTCTTGCATTTTACATGCCATAACATGTTGTAGATGCATTATCATTATAGACATGAAATATGATTTTATGTGATTTAAAGTGTTTAAATTAGAATATAATATGCATGGAAATCAATTAATTGGATTAATTGGATTTATGGTTTAAAATTTGAATTCTAATATATTGGGCGTAATTAGTGCATAATAAATTCCATTCGTATATAGGATGGAAACCCGACTATAAATTCCATAGCCGAATCCGAATGAACAGTAATATAGTCTGCACTTGGGATACAACTCCACGTATCATTGGATTTTATAACGCACTAAGATTAATTAAATAGTTTAATTCAAATCTTGACCATTTTAGGATTCTAAAATTTTAAACATATTAGTGTTCTAATATTTTAAGAGTTAAAATATAATAGGTCACTAATGTTACTCTAATTAAATTAGTTTAATTGAGTAATACTATTAGTAGAGACTAATGGATAATTAGTGATATATTTTTTAATAGTTAAAATTGGTTAGGTCACTAATGGTGAACTAGTGTAAATAAAAGTTATGATTTAGCCGTCATAAATTTATTCACACTAGTTAAATTAAATATTAGATATTTTATAAATAGAAACCTTAATTTTAAAATAGTGAGTGGGAGAGGGATATACGACAGTATATCCCGCGATCTCCGTTGTTAGTCCGAAAATATGAGATTCAAAAAGCGCCTTGAGACGGATTTGCTTTCGTCCCCTACGGATGGTGTCCATTTTGGGTCAATATCAGGTTTGGATTCCGAGAGGATATGGATTCTAGATGTATCTTGTGAACTGACCTACCCTACGGTGGCACTTCACTCGTTAAGTCCAAGAATCTCGAAACGGCGGGTCACACTCACAAAAGAATAATTAACTGTTAATAAAATTCCTTGATCGAATGAAACGGTAGTTATTTAATATAGGAATAAGAGTTATTCCCACATATATTAATCGACTGAGATTGTCTCGATCTATCATGCAAGTACTTGACCTACCATACGGCGACACTTACTTATGGGATGATAGATTTTCGTGGCATAGTAATTCTCTTAGGTTTCTAATTCGTTATTCATGGATATGCATCATGTTTAATTTTATGCCAAAATTATTTGATGATTTTAATATGCGATGAATGAATGTTAAATGCATGTTTATTTTATTTTTCAGCCATGGTTTCTCCAATTATTTCCATACTCTCAAATGATAAATTAACGGGAGAAAATTATGTTAAGTGGAAAAGTAACATGAATGAGTCCTCCTGAGCCGGCCAGAAATGATAGCCAAGCTGTGCGCGATACCTACCAGAAATGGGTCGCAGCTAATGAGAAAGCTCGCTGCTACTTACTAGCAGGGATGTCCGAGGTTCTTGCTGCAAAGCATGAACCTATGGCTTCAGTATTTCAGATGATGGAGTCATTGCAGGGCATGTTTGGGCAGCCTTCGGAGCATTAACGTCTTGAGGCCATGGTCTCAGCGATGACTGATAGGATGAAGGATGAGACATCAGTCCGAGAGCACGTCTTGAGGATGATGACCTATCTCAACATTGCTGAAACCCATGGAGCTCGTATTGACGAGCGTAGCCAGGTGACCATGATTATGGAAACTCTTTCGAAGAGTTTCCTGCAGTTTAAAAGCAACTATGTTATGAACAAGTTGACTTTTACTTTAACCCAACTGCTTAATGAACTCACCCATTACGAGTCCATACTTGTGGATCCTCGTAAGTCCGGTGCTGAGGCAAATGTTACCGAGTCTTATAAATCTGCAAAGATGAAGAAGAATAGCACATGGAAGGCTAAGGCAAAGCCCATGAAAAAGAAGAACAAGAAAGGCTCCAAGGATGCCAAGTCCAAGGGAAAATGTTTCCACTGCAACAAGAATGGGCATTGGAAAAGGAGTTGTCCTAAATACCTTGCTGAGCTGAAGAAGAAAAAAGAAACATGTAAATATGATTTACTCGTGATCGAATCTCTATTAGTGGAGGATGATAAATCCGTCTGGATTGTTGACTATGGAGCCACTAACCATGTTTGTTCTTCTTTGCAGCTACTTGACTCATAGAGGGACCTTGCTGAAGGTGACTACACCATTAGGGTCGGGACAGAGGATACTATTTCAGCAAGAGCAGTGGGAGTTTCCAGTTTAAATTTTACAAATAATAGTTATTTAAATTTGAACAATGTCTTATTCATTCCTGGTTTTCGCAGGAATTTGATTTATGTTTCTAAACTTTTGGATGATGGTTATTCAGTTTCTTTTAATAGCAATTTAGTTATTATTGGTAGAAATGGATTAACCATATGCACAGGAAACTAAGAAAATAACTTGTATGTGTTAAGACCGTTAACACATAGGTCACTGCTCAACGCTGAAATATTTAAGGTTGAGAAACCTAAAACTAAACGGCCAAAGATTTCTCACGATGACACATATCTATGGCATCTTAGACTTGGTCATATCAACCTTGACCGGATAGACAAATTGATAAAGAACAAAGCCTTAAACTAGTTAAAGCTCAGAACTTTACCAGTCTGTGAATCCTGTTTAGAAGGAAAAATGACCAAGAGACCTTTTACTGGAAAAGTTATAAGAGCCAGTCAACCGTTTGAGCTAATACATTCGGATGTTTGCGGACCGATAAATGTAAGAGCCCGAGGTGGTTATAAATACTTCATCACATTCATTGATGATTATTCTAGATATGTGTATATTTACCTAATGCAGCACAAGTCAGATACTTTTGAAAAGTTCAAAGAGTATCGTGCTGAGGTTGAGAACCAGTTAGGTAAAACAATCAAAACCCTACGATCAGATCATGGAGGAGAATACCTTGACAGAGATTTCGAGAAATTCTTAGTTGAGCATGGGATAGTATCCCAGCTCACAGCACCTGGAACACCACAACAATGGTGTTACAGATAGGAGAAATCGGACACTACTAGACATGATAAGATCTATGTTTAGTTATAGCTCACTACCTAGTTCGTTCCGGGGATATGCATTGCAAACTGCAATGCATATCCTTAATGTAGTTCCATCTAAATCTGTTCTTAAGACTCCCTTAGAGTTATGGAATGGTCGTAAAACTAGTTTACGACATTTCCGCATATGAGGGTATCCAGCACATGTGCTTAATAATAAGACTACAAAGTTGGAGCCACGTTCTCAGGTGTGCCTATTTGTAGGCTATCCTAAGGACACTAGGGGTGGATTCTTCTATAGTCCCGATGATAACAAAGTGTTTGTATCGATAAATATTACGTTTCTAGAAGAGGATTATATGAGGGAGTTCAAACCTCGAAGTAAAGTGTTACTCGGGGAGTTACTTACTGGTTCGACTAGTACACCATTGTCAATGACAGTTGACAAATACATAGTACCTTCGACATCTGAGCGTCATATGCAAGCTCATTAGAATGGTCTACCACATAGACGTAGTGGGAGGGTTGTACGACAACCTGATCGCTATCTTGGAGTTGGAGAGGCACAAGTTGTCGCATCCAGTGATGGTTTAGATGATCCATTGACCTATCGTAGTGTAATGGATGATTCTGATAAAGAGGAATGGCTCAAAGCCATGAACCTAGAGATGGAGTCTATGTATTCCAACTCAGTCTAGGAACTTGTAGACCAACCTGATGGGGTGAAACCCATAGGTTGCAAGTGGATCTACAATAGGAAGAGGGGAGCAGATGGGAAGGTATAGACCTTCAAGGCTAGGCTAGTGGCAAAGGGTTATACCTAGAAAGAGGGAGTTGACTATGAGGAAACTTTCTCGCCAGTAGCCATGCTCAAATCCATCAGCACTCTTCTATCCATTATCGCATATTATGACTATGAAATTTGGCAAATGGACGTCTAGACTGCATTCTTGAATGGCAATCTTGATGAAAATATATATATGATACAACCAGAGGGGTTCATAGCCCAAGGTCAATAGAAAAAGGTTTGTAAGCTGCAAAGGTCCGTTTATGGACTTAAGAAGGCATCTCGATCTTGGAATATAAGATTTGATACCACGATCAAGTCTTATGATTTTGAGCAGAATGTTGATGAGCCTTGTGTATACAAGCGCGTCATTGACGGGAATGTGGGTTTTCTTGTTTTATATATCGATGATATTTTACTCATTGGGAATGATGTAAAGATATTATCAGACGTGAAAAGCTGGCTAGCTAACCAATTCCAAATGAAAGATTTGGGAGAGGCCAGTTATGTTCTTGGGATTCAGATACTTCGGGATCGCAAGAAACGACTGTTAGCTATATCTCAGGCATCCTATATCGACAAGATCCTTGTGAGATTTGGGATGTAGAATTCCAAGAAAGGCAATCTGTCTTATCGACATGGAATTCATTTGTCAAAGGAACAGTCTCCAAAGACACCTCAAGATGTTGAGGAAATGAGACATATCACATATGCCTCAACAGTTGGTAGTCTCATGTATGATATGTTATGCACGAGACCGGACATCTATTTTGCAGTGGGAGTAGTCAGTAGGTTTCAGTCGAACCCAGGATTGGATCACTGGGTGGCTGTGAAACACATTCTCAAATATCTTAAGAGAACGAGAGATTATATGCTTGTGTATTCCGGTGACGATATGATCCTAAGGGGATATACAGACTCTGAATTTCAGACATATGTCGATTCTAGGAAATCAACATCTGGATCAGTGTTTACCCTATGTGGTGGGGCTATAGTATGGCGGAGTATAAAGCAATCTTGTATTGTTGACTCCACCATGGATGTTGAATATGTAGCAGCTTGTGAAGCAGCTAAAGAAGCAGTATGGCTCCGTAAATTCTTGGGAGATCTGGAAGTTGTTCCAGATATGGATAGACCACTCACACTTTTTACGATAATAGTGGTGCAGTGACAAACTCAAAAGAACCAATAAGCCACAAGAGGGGAAAGCACATAGAGAGGAAATTCATAGGAACCTGGCAGATCTGTTTACAAAGACCTTGTCGGGTAAAATGTTTGAAAGTCACCTAGATGGTCTAGGATTACGTGACATGTCTCATTTGCTCTAGTGCAAGTGAGAGATTGTTGGGATGTATGCCCTAGAGCTACATGTAATGTAAACGGCTTTATATGTTTTGAAATAAAATGATGCATTATTCATTTATCAAAGTGTTTGTTTAATATTCACATATTATAAATTATCTTGAATACCCTAGATTACTTATGTACCTTCAGTCTCAGTGTATGAGTGTCATACACAAGAGGATTTAAGTCTGAAGTTAGTAATCTTAAATAGTCTATAGAGAGCAAACAAAATGGGTACTTTGTTTGTGATTTATCTATAGCCGCGGTCCAATCTATATTTATATGGCGACCTTGATCCATGATCGTCCATGTAGAGACATGAGAATGGAGACACCTTGTATGATGTGATCATATAGGATTGGACCCAGATAGAAATGACATTCTTATAATATCTGTTAATCAAAGAAAGTCATTTCGATCTACTAGATGGTCATATATGGATTGATTTTAATCCTGAGTGTACTATGAACTCCTGCATGGCAGGCTATGTCATTTGATTTACAAAGGTGAGGTTAGTGTAGCAGTCTCAACCAATAGCTACGTACTTTGGGGGCATAGTCTGTTGTGTATCTGAGAAAGTTTTACATAGATATGGAGTTCACTCCTTCTTGCGAGAAGTAGAGGAGTATCTTTCTTAAGGGTTGATTCGGTACTTGAACGGTTAGAGCGCTCAAGTCTTTCTATTACGAATATAAAGATTAAAATTCATAATCGTTATGAATAAATCGTTCATTAGAGAATCAATGGTACTTAAGGTAAAAATAATTAGAGGGGTATAACAGATATTATGACCCGACTCTAATTATGAGATACTCATGATGGGTTAATCTATATGTAGTGACTATATCGATGGACACCGACTTAGTTTGGCTTAATATATCATATGCGGCAACGAGAGTGCAACTTCGGGTTTTTAGTGGAATAACCCGGAGTTAATAATTCGGAATATTTAATTAAGAGCTTAATTAATATTTCGAGATTATTGGCGCTCGAAACCGTAGGTCCATTTGGTCTCCGTGCTAGCTCGATTTACTATAGCGGATTTAGTATAATTAGATAGTCCAATTATATGCTCACATATGTATAAATATTATTAATCATATTAATAATATTATTTTGTCACACTTGGAACTATATATTAAAAGTTAATATATCATTTTAATAATTATATGATAATTATTAAAATGAATAAAATTAAATTATATTTGATATAATTTAATAAGACTAAAGTTGGAATTTCCAATTTTTGGGTTTTGGAAACCGTTGGTATTATTTTGGAAGTTATGACTTTCAAAAGGTTAATTAAATATTTAATTTGGTAACATATATTGGCTTTATGGAAATTTAATATTGGAGTTACAAAATTAATATTATTCCTTGGCTTGGCTGATTATGTGCATGGTGGAAAGGGGAAGGGTTTTGTTTATTTTGGAAACAAATAACCCTAGGTATAAAAAAAAGATTTCTTTTTACTTTTGCCTAAGACTCTCATTAGCCACCTTTCTTCTTCTTCTCCAATTCTCTCAAAAGTTGAGAAATCAAAAACAAAAGAAAAAAAGGAAAACAAATAATCTAAAGAACAAAAGTTGTTGTGTGACTTCATCTATAAATCGTTTAGGGATTGATTTTGTGAGTCTTACCCACACAAGTTTCCGTTGGTAACGAGATATAGTTCGAAGACTTTGTGGTGTCGAACAAATCATCATCTTCATCTCTTTCTTATTGTACACGGCGGTGGGCATTGTTTTTTGCTCATTGCCGCCCCTTTCTTGGTGAAACGGAACTCGGTTTGGTTTCATTTTAATCCAGAATTTTTGGGGAATATTTTGTGATGTTTTGGGGCTGTGTTGGGACTATTTTCAAGTGAAAAATCCGAACCAAAATACAGCCTTTGTCCACGCATTTTAGGGGATGTTTCTACAGTACGTTGGGCGCAAATCGAGTCCAAAACAGTCCAATTTTAATATGGATGTTCGGGGCTGTTTTGGGACTGTTCTGGGGCTGTTTCGGGCCTGGAATTTTGTCTAAAACTAAAGAAAAATTTCAGAGGTGGTAGCAGTAACTTTCGGCATTCAAAGGAGAAGGGCAGAAAAAATTTTCAAGTCCGATCTGTGTGCCTAAACCGTTTTTGCTGCGCGGGGAAAGCGTTTCCTACATATACAACTACTGTTTGTCTGGGGTCATCTGGGATCTGAATGGGTATCAAGATATCAATAAGTAAAATTACTGAGGATGGAAGGGGTTGTCATCCCATTGGAAGTTGTATTGATTGTTGCTGATGTTGGTGAGAAAGTAGTTCCACCAATCGATCCATGGAATTTTGAATATGCCACATGTTTCAGGAAAGATCTCCCACATCAAGAGCTGTACTAGGTTTCCACACTTATTCTTTGGGTTCCTAAAGGTTCTGAGCAGGAGTGGAGATAGCTAGGTTCGCCCTAGCAGACAAGAGTCTCATGGCGGCCATCAGTTTTTATTTCGAGGATATGAAAATAAAAATTAAACAACATAAAATATAAAGAATGCTGGTGACATAAATTAGAGAATGTACTTGGATTCGATGCAACCCATATAGGTGATGCTCAACATACGAGTATCATGTGCATACTTTATATGTAAAATAACATCACCTTACCATTGCAGTCATAGACCTATAAAACCATGCTCTGATACCAACTTTGTCACATCCCAGTATATCCAAGACATGACTAGCAAGAGACGGTTTTACAATCTCCATAAGCCTTAGAATAAAAACAAGCATAATGTGAAATAGCACATGCACACGTATTTACTATGATTGAACCTACTAATGTCTAACTTGATAACGTACTCTAACATGAAAAATTCTGAAAAATATGCATGTTTGATATGTATATAAATATATATAATACACCTAAAAATATTTGAAGTGATTTTTCATATCATAACTGCGTTCGAAACACCAACTAGCCTCATGGCTTATTACATCAAAATGTACAAAAGTGGACCCATGACATGTATAATCCTAGGACTGTAGTTGATATCTATCTCCTATAAGTCGTCTGATTTGAAAAAAAAAAAGTCTTCATCAAAAAGATACTATGAATGAGTCTTGCAACAAAAAACTGAGTAGTGAGGGTGGGAAGTTGTTGGTACGACCTAGTGAGTGAAGGCTAAAAGTGAAAACATAAAAACAAATATTATAGCTTGTAAAACTACTTGCATTATTAAAATGACATATTCTTAAAATCATAATATCCAAAAATAAATCTCAGTTACGAGACATGAACATGGAAAACCCATATAATATTATACTTGTAATAACTATCATGAAAATCCGGAGCAGCATCGGGGTCTAAGTGCGAGAAACCCAATTTGTAGGATACTATAACCGCGTAAGCAAAAGATCATGTTTATGAATATGAATAAGCCTAAGAGGGTCTCAAAAACCATTAGGCATTGTGAACATACTCGAGTAGCTAAACATGAGGGGACGATACTCTACTAGCGTTTGAAAGTATTTAATACATGTACAACTAAATTTAAGAAATCGTAGGTATATAGAAAAATGAACATGTAATTATAACTTTAAAATCAAGTAATAACTACTACGATTCTTGAAATACAACATGTACTTGAGAACTTTATCATGAAACTCAGAAATTCAATAACATGTTTACGTGATCATCAAATTTAATATTCATGTAAAACATAAAAAAATAATTGTAAAACATTAAAAGTCAGAACTAATAAAATAATAACATCTACTCACAAAGTTGGTGTCTGATCCTACTGGTCGTGCTGTCGCGTGGAGCTGGATAAGACTTTATGCGCATGATCTATAAACATACGGTCGAATTATGGTTTGAATAATATTTACGATTCTAAACATATGCACGAATTATACGTGTATCCATATTGACAATGAAGTTAGGGGCTATCTGACATCCTATGACAATTTTGAAAATAAAAGATAGTAGGTTCTCTGTTTAGCTTTGAGTCGTGACGCCAACCTAAAGAAGTTTGTGTCATGTTGTGCAAACAACATGAATCAAGTCAGCGAACTATATTTTGGGTCGCTTCACGAAGCAACCATTTACGTGTTGCAACATGCACACAACGTGAATTAGGTCAGATAGCTAAATTTTGGGTCGCGCAGGGCTACTCTTCATCACACCAATGCCAACTTTTTTTAAAAAAAACTAACACTACCATGATACCACATTCAGCATAGTCATATCTTAATTCTTCATCATTTACCATTCTCGTCAAAATACATATGTGGATTTTTCATGGCATCAACAAACCCAAACCCTAGGGTTTCTTACTCAAGACATTACACCCACAAATCATGAAAAACATGACTAACATTCTAATTATCACTACCATGCAAAATAGACGTTTATCATGCTTAAGTGCATCCAAAGATTCATATGTTGAGTTTGAGGGTTGATACTAGAATGAAAGAAAAATCACCAAAGTAAAGGATAATGGTCTTACCTTACTCTATTTAGAAATTAGAAATGCAAGGAAATTGCTACCAATCCAAGTTTATGTGGATGCAAGGAAAGGCAAAGAAAAATGGTAAAATGGAGAATGAGGGGTAGTTTGGGCGTGAAAATGGTGAAGGAGAAAAAGAGTGGGACCAATTTTTCTTGTCCATAAAAGGGTTGGATATTTCCAAATAAAATAATGACGTTTTAAAGTTTATATGTTGCACTTGTTACCCAAACTCGTCACAGTATAGTGACATAAGATCTAGGCCAAAATTAGACTTGGTTACTAATGAAATTAGGGAAAATACTTAAAACATAAATCTATGGCTCAATTGCCAAAATACTGAAGGTTGTTCACGAAAGTTGTTATGCCAAAAAGGTACTGATACTGAAAAATTATTTGGATCCTCCAAAAGGAATTTCAAGAACATCGAACCCGCTAATACATAATTTATACGCATGATAATATTTTGTACACAAGGAAATGACCATGATAGACACGTCATGATAACCGAGGTATTACAAATACTTATACACTAAAAGGTTGCTCTAAGAAGGAAAAAAAATCATTGTAGGATATGGAGTTCAGAGGATATGATGGAAGACCAGTTTACAAGAATTAATTTCAAGGTTGGAGGAATTCTCTCTCCTTTCAAATGTGTTATGGCAAGTTTCACTCTTATATTAAACTTCCAAAACGAAAGTGATGAATGAATCACATGAATGGAGAAATCAGCTTGAACTTTAAAAGAATGACCTTCATTCTTAAATGAAGAGAAGAACAAGAAGCCATACTGTGGATTGATTATCCAAGTTGTCGAATTTAGAGGTCTTAATATGGTAATTTTAAAAAAACCTTCTAAGGATAACAATTCTTTGTATGTCAAAAAACATGTAAATGGAATGTCAATCTCTAAAGTGTTTGCTGACAATAGGTCTTAAATGAATGTAATATCTTTGAGGATCTTGTTAGCATTGGAAAATTCGGAAGAATATCTAAATTCAATGGAAGTTTTAGTGGAATGAGTATTGCTGGTGAAGCTCATTGTTGGAAGTAAGACTTCTCTTTCTGCATTTTTCAAGGTAAATTATTCTGTAAGTTATCAAGATATTCTTGGAAGGGATTGGATGTCATCCTTCTTACATCAATTCCTCACACTCTGAAGAGATGACATAAAGTAGTGTGGGCAAAGGAAAAATATTTTCAAGCCTATACTAATTCAACATAATCCTTATATTATGAAGAAAATTTAGATCGTGTTCAATTTATTGGGAGGAATAAGTTTCAAGGACCAAATAATCTCACAGTTAGCAAAGAGGATGTTGGGACGGATGTGGAACACTTAGGGTCGGATCGGTGCCCCACGCAGAGAAAATGGGTCTAACCCATTGATATCAAGCATGAGTGTAAATTTAAATAATTTAATGAAATATTATATTCTATTACGAGTATATAGGAAAAAACCGGGGCAGAATCAGAGTCCGGAAACTCAAAAATGGTGAAAATTAAAATTCAGCGAGCGTAGTGTGTACTACGCTCGCTACAGTGCGCGCATGCACTATAGCACCCAACTCTCTTCATATATTTTTTAATACTTTTCATTTCAATTCCTTCAGCTCGCTTTCCAGAGAGCTGAAGGAATTAGGGTCTATTACACTAATTTCTTCCGGTCTTCCCTAAACACTTCAAAAATACCCAAAATTAATTTTTAACATCAAAACCAACATCAACAAATGTTATACAACAAAATTCAAGTTTTTCAAAATATCAAATAATTTTATAAAAACATAAATTTATTCTAAATACGCACTTGCATAAATTTTGAATCCAATACACAAACCAAATTAGAATCCCAAAAAGAAATGTCTCGTGAATAATTCTAGGTCACTCAAAGGTGTTTAAGTGATTCTAGAATGGTATTCATAGCTCTAAGCTTTAATATAGAGTTCCAAACTCTAATTTTATGTTTATGTCTAACATAAATATTTTGACCCAATTACAAGCATATTGTGTTTATACTTCCAGAGCATCCTAACACAATTAATTTGCCTAATTTCAACATTATGTATTTAATATATAATTCAACATTATATGTCTCGTTAATGAAAAATATAGCTTTTGGAGAAGATCAAACTTACCTAGCAAGGTTGATTCAAATATCCAATCTACTTCTCTTTGTTGAAATGTTTGGAGAACTTCCAAGGATTAGCAAGCTTGACTTCAAGATCCAATCTTGATTCCAATTCTAGCAAGCTTCACCCCAAGATCTAGGGGGTGAGCAAAATCGATTTCGATTCCAGTTCCGTATGAAACCGGAACCTACTTGGAAAAAATCAGTTCCTAATTAAATGGAACCGGAACCTACCCAATTAAATAGGGTACCATATTATTCGTTTCCAATTCGGTTCCGGTCCGGTTCTAAATTACCCTATTTTAAAATATTTTAATGAAAACTTCATTTCGATACGAGTCCGTAGGAAAAAATATGGATCAAATTGGAGTCCGGAAGCTCAAGAACGAAGAAAATAAAGTTTTAATACTCACCGGAAATGTGCACTTCTCTTCGATAATAAGAGCGAACCAGACAGCAAAATCATCCTCAATGCATTGATCATCATCTCCTATACTAACAGGAACTAGACGTGTTCCACCTGCATCAACCAGCAGAATGTAAAATAAGAACATAACAGAGAGAATGTGTGTGTTAGGGGACTCATTAGGCAGAAAATCCAGATATATAAGATCATCACTGAAAGCTCATAATATTAAAGTTTAATTATTATTTTTCAGTTAGTAATTTCTAAAATTAGCATGTACTAGTAATGTTGCCTAAGAAGAATATATAAAATTTAAAAAATAATAAAAATTATAATTAAGTTATACATTGCTTGCAAAGTTTTTCATCAAGCACCAATCCTATCTGTTTCCAAAACAGTTTTTCAAGCACCAAACCGGTTCTATATTCGGTTCCAGAAACAAGTTCCATGGTCCGCTTCCGGTTCCGACCAGTTTGGAACCGGAATCGGACCTTTTAAAATCAGTTCCTTCATTTTTGGAACCGAAACCGGACTTGTTACAATCGATTTCGGTTCCAAACCCGGAAAATCAGTCCGGTTCCAACCAGTTCCGGGTAGAACTGGAACCGATGCTCACCCCTACCAAGATCCAATTTTGATTTCTCCTAGATGAAATTTTGAAGAGACCTCATAAAGCTTCTCTAAACAATTCTCTAACTTAAGCCAATTTCTATAATTCTTGCTTATATTTAGCTTTCTCAAGTTTTTACTTTTCTTAATTAAAACCTTCATAAAGCTTGCTATTTATAACAAAACTTAAGCAATTTTTAATTAATAAAAATTATAATCAACTTTTATCTGGGCTTAATCTAATTTTTCCAAATATGTATAATTAGGTATGACTAATCTCCATTTTATCCAATTAAATCAAGATAAGGATTAGGAAATGGATTAGTTCAATGTTTGCCATTTTGATTTAATCCAATTAAATCAAGTCAAAATCACATATTATTACATACTTACAATTATCATAATATCCTCAAATGGTAGAGATAATTATAATTTTATAATTAAGCCCTTGTGTAATTATTGAATTAATCCAATTAGGTCAAAGTAAATAATCAATGTTATCCAATAACACTTGATTATCTTGGTTGATAATTATAATATCGAATATTATCCTTTATCAAAATTAATCGGTTACCAAGTGCTCAACGAGTACACTTTATAGTGAGACTCTCTAAGTTCAGACATGTTCGTCATATAAGCCTAGCTAATATGTACGCAATTTGGCCACCTCTGAATTCGCGAAGAACATGAATGAACTTTCTGAACTATACAAGTTGAGGTCATCACATATGTTAACAATCCTTCTGTCGTAGGCTATCAGAGTTGTGCTTAGGAAACATAAAAAAACACCGTCAAGTTTTCAAAGGCGCACATCTCATGTCGACATATCCATGATTCTTCACAACTGATGCGATCCACCCTAGGTGATCGGCTTTGGCCAAAGTCTTAAGAATCGTGACATACTCACATGGATACTTAAATCTCTTACGGTACACATACGGGCCGACGGATCCTATCTTGACTCGCACTTGATTACTGAGTGCATCGGTCCATACCCAACGAACATCTAGAGGCCAGACCATGAAAGGTTTCTGACATACATGACATCAGAGTGTGGAGGATCTCACATAAAATCAATGATATCCTATAGTCAAAGGATTATATATGCTACTCGACTCGAGGAAATTCCTATTGACGATGGTGTGTACTTCCAACTATTAGGAATCACATGTGAGTCCTTCAATATTCGGTCCAACCAATACCCAGATGTCTATATGAGTTTCCAAAGCTCATGGTACATCGGGTTAGACCATTGGAATTCAAATTCCAATATACAACATGTGCTAGTCTTATAGGTTAGAGGAATTCGATCATATTCTAAAACCAATGATTATGAATATTTACTTTCAAAATAATATACAATTGTAATACTTATTCCAATGTCGGACCACCTATTGTTCAGTATTACTACAAGACCATTCTAAGGTCAATTTAATTCTTAGTATATCTATACATCAATCTAATACGCATAATGACAATACCATTAATAAGATATGAAATGGAAATGTAGTTATTTTATTAATAAATAATAAAATATACAATTCGGATTGGCACTCCAAGCACCAACTCTAACAAACTCACACTTGCTCAGTGCCAATCTGGATGGTACCATAGTCTCATATCCTCCATATGTTTATCGAATAACTTATGAGGTAAGGTCTTTGTAAGCGGGTCTGCTATATTGTCTAGTCCTTGAACCTTCAAGACCACTATGTCTTTTCATTTAATTATCTCTCTAATTACGCGGTATTTCCTTTCCACGTGTTTAGACTTGGAATGTTCTCTCGGCTCTTTAGCTTTCGCAATGGCTCCACTATTATCACAGTATAATGGGATCGAATCCTTAATAATAGGTACAATGTCAAGTTCCGTGATAAAATTTCTAATCCATACAGCTTCTTTAGTAGCTTCTAAAGCCGCTATAAACTCTGCCTCAGTGTTGGAATCAGCTATTGAGCCTTGCTTTGAACATCGCCAACTAACTGCACCACCTTTAAGCGTAAATACGTAACCTGATGTAGATTTTTTATCATTTGGATCTCCTTGGAAATCGGAGTCTGTATAACCTTTAACTTGCAGCTCATCTTCTCCATATAACATAAACTTATCCCTAGTACCTTTAAGATATTTCAGGATATTTTTCACGGCTGTCCAATGATCATTACCTATATCAGATTTCAGGTCTTGCACATAGCATATCATACATTATGCTTCCAATAAAAGAAGCATATATCAAGTTAGACATCCTAACTCTCTCTTCCTCACTCTGAGGTGTCATTTTCTTTGAAAAATATATGCCATATCGGAAATGTACATTTGCTGCCTTGTAGTTGGTAAAACCATACCTTTCTAACATCTTATCTATATACGTTGATTGCGACAACCCTATAAGCTTTCTAACTCTATCCCGGTAGAGCTTTATACCTAGTATATATGAAGCTTCACCCATATCTTTCATAGAGAAGTTCTTGTAAAGGTAGGCTTTCACACTTTACATCAATCATATATCATTTCCTATGATAAGGATGTCATCTACATACAAGACTAAGAAAACTATTATGTTCCCACTCACTTTCTTATAGACATAAGGTTCTTTATCATTCTTGATGAATCCAGATAATCTAAATATCTCATCAAAATGAATATTCCAGTTCGGGATGCCTGTTTAAGTTTATAAATAGACTTTTGGAGCTTACAAACCAAGTTTGAAGTCTCACTGGATACGATATCCAATATCGATTCTTTATATGTAGTCAGATCTGTTTCCTCCAAGAGGAGAACATCAAGGCTCATATCATATGTTAAACCAATCTCTCATGAGGCTTTGATATTCTATTTGACTTACGTAAAACTTGTGTTGTAGATCATTCTCCTAATTGATTCTCTGGTTCCATCTCAGGTTTCTTAATGTTGGGATCAAACTCATCAAGTTCAATCTCTCTATAATTCCCATTTTCTCTCAAAAATTACTTTTCAAGAAAAGTGGCAAAACGAACAAGAAAAATATTTCATTTCTCGGAATCGTAGAATTGATATCTCATGGAATTATCAGGATATCCAACGAACCTGTATGTATACCCCATGGGTGCTAGTTTATCCTGCTGCGTAACTCTAACGTATGTAGGACAACCCCAAATCTTTAAATGCCTAAGACTTGGATTTGTACTGAACCATATCTGATAGGGGGTCGTAGAAACAGCTTTCTATGGAACCATATTAAGTATGTGGGCAGCAGTAAGTAAAACGTAACCTCAAAGGTAGAAGATCTGTATAGATCATCATGGATCGCACCATATCCAATAAAGTACGATTTCTTCGTTCAAACACACCATTGTGTTGAGGTGTTCCTGGTGGGATATATTAGGGAAGAATTTCATTCTCCATTAAATAATTTCTGAATTCTTCACTCATATATTCACCGCATCGAACTGATTTAAGGCACTTGATGAATTTACTGGTTTATTTTTCTACTTCATTTCAGAATATTTTGAACTTGTCAAATGTTTCTGACTTATGTTTCATCAGATAAACATATCCATATCTAGACTTATCATCCGTGAAAGTCACAAAGTATGTTGAACCATCATGAGCGGCATGATTTAATGGACCACACACATCGCTGTGTATTAGTTCCAATAAATCTCTAGCATGGTGTCCAACACCAAAAAATGGGGTCTTTGTCATATTTCCTTAGATACATGACTCACAAATCGGATAAGGATCTAAGGTAAAATTTTCAATCAAACCATCATTTACCAATTTGGATAGACGTCTAACACATATGTGGCCTAATCTCATATGCCATAATTCAATATTATTTAATTCAGATTTCCTACTTGTATTTTCCTCTACATTAAAGACATCTCTATATGTTTCCAAAATATAGTGACCGTTTGATAAATAAAATTCACATTTCAATAAATTATCTTTATCATACAAACATAAAGTTTCATCTTTAATGTTTATTTTATATCCCTATTTATCTATTATTGGCAATGATATTATTTGTCTGATAAGTGAGGGAACATAATAACAGTCTTGTAAATATAATTTACAACCATTGGGGAGATCTAAAACAATCATTCATATGGCTTTAACATCCAATGTCTCGCCATTTCCAACTGTAAACTGGATCTCCCATTTATTCAGCCTTCTTTTTACCCCCATTACTTGCAGGGAGTTGCAAATATGAGTAGGACTACCACTGTCTAACACTCATCCATTATTTGCATCTAAGGCTAATGAGATGTCAATAATTAGAAAAATACAAAGCGTGTCTGAGGGTCTTACTTTTCCTTTTAGCTCTGGACAGTCCTTCTTCTAGTGTCCAGACTTCTTACAATGTAGAAATTAATCATGAGCTATTTACGGTTTTGCGCCTTTGCGTTTCTTGGAGTTCTTCTTTGCAATCTTCTTCTTCCTCATCTTTATTTCTTTGACTTCTCAGAAGTCTTTGAAGAGCCAGCTCCACCATGGAGGTACAATGTGGGGTTGTCTTTCCTCAAATCATGCTCTGTCGTGCGTAACATGTTATGGAGTTCTTCATAGCTAGCTTGCATCGAGTTCATATGGAAGTTTAATACAATGCCAGCATAAGAACCAGGCAAAAAATACATAATCAAATTACGGCCCAACCGTTCATCAATCACAATGTCATGTCGTTCCAGGTATCGAATCTGGTCGATCATGTTCAAAATATGAATGTTGACAGCTGCTCCATCTTTGAGTTCAGCAAGGAACAATTCCTTAGATCTTTGATAAAGTCTGATCTCATGATTTTCCTCGAACAACTCTTTGAGTGTTCGCATGATGCTCCAAACATCTGGTACTTCAATGTATTGTCTCAGCAAATCTAGAACTATCGATCTCAAAATGTAGGATTTCACCTTAAGGTTATCATCATTACATCTATTAAAAGTTTCTCGCTCTTCTGGAGTGGAATCAGGATCGATTTCAACAGGTGGTGGATTGAAAGTGACATAAGTCAACTTTTCAAATTTCAAGACAAGTCGTATGTTCATTTCCCATTCGAAATAGTTCTCGGCTCCTTTTAGTTTATTGGTATCCAAAAATTTCATCAATGGATTAGCGGCAGCCATCTACAAGATAACATTTTAAATAGTAGCAGAACAATTTTCGTTTCAAAATAATAACACTAATTGATTATGGAATTTTAAATAAAATAGTGTCATCCCACTATTTTACGTAATTCTGTAATCTCCCTTGACGGAAAAATAGAAATTTGACTATCAAAATTTCATAGCGGGAAGTGGATCTCATGACATTTACTTCAGCCTCACACTAATGACGATATTGGCCTTTATAAACTCATTATGTAGACCTCCAAGGTCAATCACTTCATGTGACTCCTAGTTTGGTCCTAAATTGTTTCTTATCCTCACACTAATGACGATATTGGATTAAGATGTGTTCTAGGTGTGTACTTGTCAATGTGCACTAATGAGTTTCGTATGTACACCCTCACACTAATGACGATATTGGGTGACTACGTTAACCCATCACTCTATAGCTAATGTTTTACTAGAGTGACCTAAGTTTCGATCACTTATACCATCACACTAATGACGATATTGGATATAAGTAGTAAGAACTCAATCATCTTCGTATTGACAAGACGGACCATCTAATAATGCACCAATATTACTAATAGTATTACTTAAAATAAAGTAATCACCTAATCATGGGAGATTTATGAAAATCATGTTACTAATTTAATTCGGTCAAAATTTTAATTCAAAACATGCTTTACATATCCAATATGTTTTATGCATAATTAAATTAAAATATATAGGCATAGATTCAAATACATGTCTAACATGCAACATATGTTGTATGATTAAGCTTTGCTGCTGATACCATTCTGTTGGGACAGTTATGAAACCCCTAGGGTCGGATCGGTACCCTGCGCAGCGGAAATGGGTCTAACTCATGGATATCAAGCATGGGGCTGAATCGGAGTCTAGAAACTCAAACACGGGGAAAAACAAAATTCAGCGTGCATACCACGCGTGCTGCAGTGCGCGCGGGCACTGTAGTGCCTAACTCTCTTCATTTTTTTAATACTTTTCATTTCAATTCATTCCGCTCTCTTTCCAGAGAGCTGAAGAAATTATGGTCTAATACCCTAATTTCTTCCGGTCTTCCCTAAACACTTCAAAAATACCCAAAATTAATTTTTAACATCAAAACCAACATCAACACATGTTATCGAATAAAATTCAAGTTTTTCAAAATATCAAATATTTTTACAAAAATATAAATTTATTCTAAATACGCACTTGCGTAAATTTTGAATTCAATACACAAACCAAATTAGAATCCCAATAAGAAATATATCGTGAACAATTCTAGGTCACTAAAAGGTGGTCAAGTGATTTTAGAATGGTAGTAATAGCTCTAAGCTTTAATCTAAATTTCCAAACTCTAATTTTATGTTTATGTCTAACATAATTAATATTTTGACCCAATTACAAGCATTTTGTGTTTATACTTCCAAAGCATCCTAACACAATTAATTAGCCTAATTTCAACATTATGTATAATACATAATTCAACACTATATGTATCATTAATGAAAAATATACCTTTTGGAGAATATCAAACTTACCTAGCAAGGTTGATTCAAATATCCAATCAACTTCTCCTTGTTAAAATGTTTGGAGAACTTCCAAGGATTAGCAAGCTTGACTCCAAGATCCAATCTTGATTCCAATACTAGCAAGCTTCACTTCAAGATCCAATCTTGATTTCTCATAGATGAAATATTATAGAGACCTCACAAAGGTTCTCTAAACACTTCTCTAACTTAAGCTAATTTCTCTTATTCTTGCTTGTATTTAGCTTTCTCAAGCTTTTGCTTTTCTTAATTAAAACCTTCATAAAGTTTGCTATTTATAGCAAAACTTAGGTAATTTTTAATTAATAAAAGTTTTAATCAACTTTATGTGGGCTTAATCTAATTTGTCCAAATATGTATAATTAGGTGTGACTAATCTCCATTGTCTACCGCTTTGATTTAATCCAATTAAATCAAGACAAGGATTGGGAAACAGATTAATTTAATGTTTGCCATTTTGATTTAATCTAATTAAATCAAGTCAAAACCACATATTATTACATACTTACAATTACCATAATATCCTCAAATGGTAGAGATGATTATGATTTTACAATTAAGCTCTTGTGTAAATATTGAATTAATCTAATTAATCCAATTAGGTCAAAGTAAATAATCAATGTTATCCAATAACACTTGATTATTTTGGTTGATAATTATAATATTGAATATTATCTTTTATCAAAATTAATCGGCTACACAAGTGATCAACGAGTACACTTAATAGTGGGACTCTCTAAGTTCATACACGTTCGTCAAATAAGTGTAGGCATTGCATTTTTGCATATCAGCCCAATGATGAGCCTCGAATGGAGGCACTACTTTTTAGTTGCGGAAGTTGCGGAAAGCAGTCGTCGAAAGGGAAGGGTCAAGAATTGACATTTTTATTGGATTTGGTTCTCTTGTTCAAGCTTCGGGTTCGCTCGTTCGGTCTCAATTTTAAATTTATCATCGGCCCGGTTCACAAAAATACCCCACGTCCAAACCCATTTTCCATGCCCCACATTAGCCACCCACCTTTATAAACAAAATCAAAAATTCCACCTCTTTTTCTTAGCCTCCCACGTGAATGACAAGAAAAAACCCTCACCACAAATGCCACCTTTTCCACCCCCATACACTCCCACGTGAACCAATATTCCAAAACCCCACTCATGCAAATTAACAAACACCAAATAACAAAAAAACCCTAACCTCACCCATGCCTCACGCCCATCACAACCCATCTCTCACCCATCCACATTCAACCATTATTCCCCTGCAACACCCATACCTTGCCCACGCATCACTCATGTACCACACCAAAATACGAAACCCATATCATATACCAACCACCAAGTAATAAAAATCCAAAATAAGCCCATGCATCTCACGTCTTTCACCAAATAATGAACAACAAACCCATTCCCACAACCATGATCTCCCTGATTCACGCCCCATCATCTGGAGGATCTCCATCGTTCAGCCTTCCTGGATCACGTCACTGCCATGAAACCATAAGAGAGGCATTATTCACCAGCCCAATGCGGGGGACCCTACGCAGCTCTTCATGGAGGAGGAGCTCTTCATTTGACATCCATCCACTGCAAGCCCCCCTGATGGTCGTGAACAAAGAACTGTAAAACAGAAAAACCACACGAAATACCTAGCAGCCGCAACTCCTTCACGTGACTAGCTCAGCCCTTCTATGTGATTAGTTCATGTTACTGGCAACCATCACACCCCACTCACGCAGGAACATTCAACCCAGCCACAAATCACCCCTCCGGCAACCCCTAGCCTTCACGTGAATCTGCCTTCCAACAGCCTCTGCAGCTCACGCACTTGTTTCTCTCCTTCTCGGCTTCACGCTACTCGCGCCATTTTGATCTCTGACCGAGAAGCCCTCTTATAAAACTCACGAACTGCAAGAGGGGGCTCACGGCCATAACCCTTACTGAACCCTTCATCACTGCCGAACCTCTCGGCCAAGGACAAAAACAGAAACCAACTTTCGGCCATGATCAATCATCCAGGAGGATCTTCACGCATTTTCCATTCACTCACTGCACAATGGAACTGCTTCATCACCCCACTGAATTCGGCCATCATCAACTCATCCACTGCCTCTATGACCATTCGGACATGATTTACAGCATCATCAATCATCATCATGAACACTGCAACCCTTTCATCTTCATCACCCTCTCCACTGCCGAGCCATCTGACCTTGAACAAACCCTTGATCTTCATCATCAACTCGGCTGGACCACTTTCATCACTACCGAACCAAGGGACTCCAACATAGATCATCAAACCTCTCTGCATCATCACCTTGAAACCAAACTGCACACTGCCGAGCCATCTGACCCACGAACGTGCCCTGACCTTCATCATCTTCGTGCACCAAAAGAGACATGCACTAGACTTGATTCACGTGGACAGCACCTCCATTTGCCGAACCAGCCTCTATGTGAAGACCACAACAGCCACTTAAATCCTACAAAACACTCACTCAGGCACACACTACCAGCTCACGTAACTGCCCTTCATGCTCCCGCGAAACCCTAGCTGCTCACGGCTTCCTCCCATGCACAGCCCTAGCTCTTCTTCGCACCAGCTCACTGCACCACTTCATGCCAAACAGTTCTTACCTCAGCTTCACGCCAAAATGACCTTGAACAAGCCATCTAGCACGCCCACTGCAGCTTCCTAGCACGCCCGCAATACCCCCACTTCACGCTCACTGCACCACACCACGCTCACTGCACCACACCACGCCAAGACCCCTTCATTTCAGCCTCTGAATCAGCTCCAAATCAGCCCCTGAAGTGCGCTAAACCAGCCCCTGAAATACATAAATCCCTCACTGCCTTAAACCAGTGCATACATGTACGTGAAACCCTTGATCATTCGCAGTCCAATGCACACACTCACTGCCCTGAAATCGAACCCTAAACACTGCCAAAACTCGACCCTATAACCCTCAATGCATGCGTGAAACCGAGTCCAAAACAGCAGCCGTTGGCCCAAAAATAATTCCCGAGAGAGAGAATAAAAATGCCAAGTGAAAATAACGAGTGAAACAGCAGAAACAGCGGACCCGTTGAAAACGGAGAAAACAGCAAAAATAGCAGAAAACAGCGGAAACAACGAACCAGTGGAAACTATAACCCTTCTGGCACCGTGAAACGCACTCCCGGAAAGCGACTAAAAATGTAAGACCTGAGGGCACCCTTTTATTTATTATCCTTTATTTTTAGTTATTTTATTGTTTTATTTCGCATGATTATTGTGAATTGGTGCATGATGTGATTTCTGGGTGAACGGAATATGTGTTCTCTCTTGTGGTATATCGGATGGAAACCCGGACGTAAATTCCGTAGCCGAATCCGAATGGACGGTATTACGGTTTGCACTCGGGATACAATGCCACGTATCACTTGAGAGACACACGTATTTCGTTTCATCCAAACCTTGTATTTGAGCATGTTATAGTCTTTAGGTTATTCGTTTATTATTTAAAGCATGGTTTAATTTAGTTTGTTATTTATTTGTTAAAGCATGTTTAGGTTGTTCCTTATGCATGTTATTAGTTTATGATGTGTTTGGATAATGATTTTACATGTTGATTTAATGGTTCAATATGCTCGTTGTGTTACATTGCGTGGAGTTATTTGGATGAAAGCATGTTAGATTTAAGTACCCTTGAGCAAGATTATTGAGTAAAATTGGTTAAATTATTGCACGAATCCGTTCATTACAAGTGGCATAAGTAAGGGACCATTCCGAACCCAACGGTTTGAGGTCTTCCCTTGCGAGGGGTGAGTGCGGCCTTAAATCATTTTCCCGGTTCACACCGGGTGGCGACTCCATTTTATTTCTCCGGTTTAGTCCCCCGCGAGCTACTCCGTACACCCGACCAGGCCGCGAGCCCGGGACAGCATGCGTCGTCCATTTTCTGTTGTCTACAGTCTGGCGACTCCACTGGGGATATAGAGAATCGGCCCCGAAATAATGTCTTGTAATGTTTTTGATTTGTGTTTTAATTAACCATGTCTACTGTAGGTTTAGGGAGTTTAATCAAAGGTATTAAAGCTAGGTGATGGTTTGGTGTCTTCCTTCACTCACTACCTTTCTATAAGGAAAAGCTGTGAGGGCACCGAGATAATCATTCTCCCGTAGCTCATTGTGATAGACTAATTTGGAGGACTCGTTGTTTATTCCTGACACCAAGCGATAAGAGCCTAAGAGGCTAGGGTATTTAAGAGAGCCTCGCTCCACCCTCCCTCTGGGGAATCTACAACGGGAAATCCATTTGACAGTCAGTCACACACCATAACTCGTTGGCACGTACCTTAAGGTATAAAAATGGTGCGCTCACTTGGTCGCTCAAACCCTTGAGTGAGGAGTCCTAGTTGTGGGCAATCCTTCGTCAGCGAGAGCCTTTGTTTACATTCGTTTAAACCTGCATGTGAACCCTAGTTGTATGACCCATAGAAATCATTTCTTTTATGCTTGTGTTTGGGACCATCGTTATATGGATTCAATTGGACTTTTTGTCAAAAGATATGAACTGGTTGGGCCATTTAAACTGGAACGGGTTCGTGTCCTTTGATAATTGGGCCAAAAGCTTCTAAAATGCTGATGGGCCATTCTGTGTTTAGGCCTCTTATTATTTGAAGTCGTTTAGCCAAGTTATCGTAAAAGTATAAACTTGTTGGGCCTTTTCAACTGGGACAAGTTTGCACCGCGCAATGATGTGATTGAATGCTTTAAAATGATGATAGGCCAACTTATTTATGTAATTTCTGCATCACACGCATCTCAAGCATTTCATGCATACACGCATCATGTTAACCCTTTTGTGTCTTAAAAGCCATCATAGATTCCCGCTGGGTTAGGAAAGCAGAGAGACTCGTCAAGAGACTGTCAGTCAACATGAGCAAATTAGCAAACGAGAGATCCTGCCTGGATCAATTGGAGATTAAAGTAACTGAAATTATTGAGATGTTGCAAGTTCTAACTAATGTTGCGGCCAGTTTGACCGTACCCAGTATAGCCGATAAAAGAAAGTTGTACAATCAGAATGGAAAGACCATCAGGGAATCCTCGGAAGAAGCAAGCAGAAAAGACGGGATAGCCATTCCGAAATTGGGAAACAGGGCAGTGAGACTATCAGATTTAAAAGAGAATGAGTTCACCGAACCGATCAATGTTGACAGATTGAAGTTGTATTCAGCCCGAGGAAGAGAAGACTGAGCAGTCACCAAGAGAATTGGCAGAAGACCTAACCCAACGGGATAGGAAAATCATCCATGCATACATGCATACACGTAACGTACTTGCAATTCTTGTGTTTGTCCTATGTTTGCAGGTTTTTAAACAGAAAGGAAGAACTAGCAGGAGGAAACACATGGCGCCAAGGATCACAATGAGGGTCTAACCCATCATGAACAGGGAGGACCTCTACACTTGCATACGTATACATTACATGCACACGTCTTTATTCTGTTGTTTTTTGTTCGCAGGTTTTAAAGGAGAAAAAAAAAGAAAAAGAAAGCGGCAAAGATCAAAAGGTGACACAAGCACTGAGGATGACATTGAAGACACATTGACAGATGGATTTCGGTCATGTCTAGCTGAAGACGATGAATTTAGTGCTAACAGGGAGGCAACCCATACACTTTGTTGCGATGAAAAGAAAGCGGGAAAGATCAAAAGGTGACAGAGGCACTGAGGATGACATTGAAGACACATTGACAGATGGATTTCGATCATGTCTAGCTGAAGATGATGAATTTAGCGCTAACAGGGAGGCAACCCATGCACTTTGTTGTGATTTCTGTTTTCATGCTTTGTGTATACATGTTGTAGAGTCTTTAATTTTGTGTGTTATTTTTGTAGGTAAAAGCAAAGACGAAGCATGTTAAGACAGAAGGAATGGTGTTTGGCAATCACAAAAATGGGAGCTAATTCATTAGTGGTTGCAGAGTAAGAGGCCAAGAGGCACGAGTTTGTCACCAAATCAGTTGATGACATTTTCTTGACGGCGACAAAGGCCGAAGAGTTGATTGACCAGATCCTGGCTTTTGAGCAGAAGCTCGACCCCATCATCTCCAGATTGGACTGGACTGATAGTGATCGTGGCAAGAAGCGAAAATTAGAGATTGATCTGAATCTGTGATGTTTCCTGCTGACCAGGTACTACGTGCATGAGACATATTTAAAAGTTTGTAAAGTTTGTGTTCTATTTTAATTATTAAAAAAAAATGAAAAAGAATGAAAAGAAAAAAAAAATTGAGTGAGAGAAGTCTTTGATAGTTAGACATATGTCCGATGATGACATTGTATGTTGTAGGGAGAAACCCTAGAAACGATAAGTGCGAGACGCGCTCTCTTCCGGTATTCCGAATGGATTTATCTCAGTTAGACTCACAGGCACTTGATTACAGGATCCTAGCAGTAGAAAGCTGAGTAGTTATCGAGGTGACTAGTTGAAGAGATGATGTATTAGTGAATGACCGTTTACCTGGAAGTCCACCCTGATTTACCGATGCTATGATATATGATATGGTTGGAAATAAAGAAAAAAGTCTCTGAGAAAAAAAAATGAAACAAAAAATAAAAAAAATAAAAATAGACCACTTATAACCGATAAGCGTGAAGCTACCCATGGGCGAGTATTAGGACCACCATGATGAGAAATGCTACCTTAAAGGGTAGGTGTGTCAGAAAAGAAAAGAGAAAAGAAAAGAAAAAGAAAAGAAAAAAAGAAAAAAAAAAAGAAAATTCGAAATGAAAAGAAAGAGACAAAAGAAAAAAGATGAAAACCATATCATGTTGAGTATGCTAAAGTAATCACAGAATGTGATCAAGACATCCAGGTTGGTTAGACCCACTGGTTCGATTCTCTGAAACGAAATCACCAAGTTGGCTTACTTAAGGACTAAGCTGCGAAAGAGCCCTGACACACACACACGAGGAGTCTAGTTAAGATCACCTATTCAGACGATCGGAGTTGAGTGTATCAAGTACTTTGAAGGTTCTCTGGTTTTGACACGAAGCATTCGTTGAGGACAAAAATATGTTTAGTTATCAAGATTATCTTGTGAGAGGCAGTGCAGTATGTTGGGATGAACCATCACATCATATCAGTAGTAGTTTTGGGGATGCGTCCCAGGGTTGTAACCCACTTCATCAGTATTAGCAGTTTCAGGGATGCGTCCCAGGGTTGTAACCCACTTCATCAGTATCAGCAGTTTCGGGGATGGGTCCCAGGGTTGTAACCCCCTTCATCAGTATTAGCAGTTTTGGGGATGCATCCCAAGGTTGTAACCCACCATATCACTATCAGTCTTTGCCAAGTACGGCACAGTGGGGGCGAGGCCCACGTCATTTTCAGTCCTGCCGGGTATGGCATTTTGGGGGCGAGGCCCACATCAGTTCGGTATCAGTTCTGCCGGGTATGGCATTCTGGGGGCGAGGCCCACATCAGTTCGGTATCAGTTCTGCCGGGTATGGCATTCTGGGGGCGAAGCCCCACATCAGTATCAATTTGAAGGCGAGGCCTATCTCAACCTGGGGGCGAGGCCCACATCAGTTCATGATTAGTATCGGCCGGGTATGGCATTTTGAGGGCGAGGCCCACATCAGTTCATGACCAGCATCGGCCGGGTATGGCATTCTGAGGGCGAGGCCCACATCAGTTCATGATCAGTATCAGCCGGGTATGGCATTCTGAGGGCGAGGCCCACATCAGTTCATGATCAGTATCAGCCGGGTATGGCATTCTGGGGGCGGGGCCCACATCAGTTCAGGATCAGTATCGGCCGGGTATGGCATTCTGAGGGCGAGGCCCACATCAGTTCATGATCAGTATCAGCCGGGTATGGCATTCTGGGGGCGGGGCCCACATCTTTATCAGGATCAGTCCGACCGGGTATGGCACTATTAGGGCGAGGCCCACATCTTTGTCAGAATCAGTTTTGCCGAGTGCGACACTTCGGGTACGGAGACACAGTATCAGTTTTACCGGGTATGACACTCCAAGTATACAGTATCAGTTTTGACGGGTATGGTAATCCGAGAATGGAGCAGAATCCGAGAATGAACAAACCGAGAATGGTAATCTGAGAATAGAGCAGAGTCTGAGAATGGAACGCGATTCGAGAATGGACCACTTCACAGTAACGGTTCGAGAATGGACCACATCACAGTAACGGTTCGGGAATGAACCACCCCACACGATAACAGCATGTTGAAATGAACCATCACACCATCAATATCAGTTTCGGGGATGAGTCCCAGGGTTGAGGCCCATATATTAGTCTGGGGGTGAGGCCCACATCAGTATCAGTCTGGGGCGAGGCCCATATCAGTATCCGTCTGGGGGCGATTCCCATATTTTAGTCTGGGGGCGAGGCCCACGTCAGTATCAGTTTGGGCGAGGCCCATATCATATATCAATTTAGGGCGAGGCCCACATCAGTATCAGTCTGGGGCGAGGCCCATATCAGTATCAGTTTGGGCGAGGCCCACATCAGTATCAGTCTGGGGGCGAGGCCCATATCAGTATCAGTTGTGGGGATGAGTCCCAAGGCCGAGGCCCACTTCACCATCAGTATCTGTTGTAGGGATGAGTCCGAGGGTTGAAGCCCACATTCAGCATAAGCATCAGTATCATTTGCGAAGATGAGTCCTGAGGGCGAGGCCCACATCAGCATTCGTATCATTTTCGGGGACGAGTCCCAAGGTTGAGACCCACACCAGCTACAGTATCAAGCTTTAGGGGGCGAGTCCCAAGGTCGAGGCATATATCATCATCTTCAGAAGTTTGGGGATGCATCCTAAGGTTGAGACCCACATCATCGTAAGTATATTCTATTTTAGGGATGCGTCCCCGGGCCGAGGCCCATTTTGCCAGCGGTATTGGGATGCGTCCCAAGGTCGAGGCCCCCGTTGTCAGTTGCAGTTATTGGGATGCGTCCCAGGGTCGTGGACCCACTACATCATTTTGGGGATGCGTCCCCGGGTCGAGGCCCATTTTGTCAGCAGTATTGGGATGCGTCCCAGGGTCGAGGCCCCCGTTGTCGGTTGCAGTTATCGGGATGCGTCCCAGGTCGTGGACCCATTGCATCATATTTTGGGGATGTGTCCCCGGGCCGAGGCCCATTTTGTCAGCGGTATTGGGATGCGTCCCAGGGTCGAGGCCCCCGTTATCGGTTGCAGTTATTGGGATGCGTCCCAGGGTCGTGGACCCACTGCATCATATTTTGGGGATGCGTCCCCGGGCCGAGGCCCATTTTTTCAGCGGTATTGGGATGTGTCCCAGGGTCGAGGTTCCCCCGTTGTCAGTTGTAGTTCCGGGTCGAGGTGCCCAGGGTCGAGGTGCCCACTACATCATCAGTTCGAAGGCGAGGTCCATATTGTCAGCGGTGTTGGGTCGAGGTGCCCCCGTTGTCGGTTGTAGTTCCGGGTCGAGATGCGTGCCCAGGGTCGAGGTACCCACTACATCATCAGTTCGAAGGTCGAGGTGCCCCCGTTGTCGGTTGCAGTTCCGGGATGCGTCCCAGGGTCGAGGGCCCACTGCATCATCATCACATTTCACATTCGGTGGTTCGGGAACAAAGCCCAGAGGTCGAGGCACCTCGCCATCACATCAATTCAGTTCGAAGCAGCAGGTAAGTCAGGTGGCAGCTGGCGAGCCAGGTAAGTAAAAATGCATTGCACGAACTTTGATAAGACTGTCATTGTCACACACTACACAGATCCCATCAAAGTGGGGGCGACTGTAGGCATTGCATTTTTGCATATCAGCCCAATGATGAGCCTCGAATGGAGGCACTACTTTTTAGTTGCGGAAGTTGCGGAAAGCGGTCGTCGGAAGGGAAGGGTCAAGAATTGACATTTTTATTGGATTTGGTTCGCTTGTTCAAGCTTCGGGTTCGCTCGTTCGGTCTCAATTTTAAATTTATCATCGGCCCGGTTCACAAAAATACCCCACGTCCAAACCCATTTTCCATGCCCCACATTAGCCACCCACCTTTATAAACAAAATCAAAAATTCCACCTCTTTTTCTTAGCCTCCCACGTGAATGACAAGAAAAAACCCTCACCACAAATGCCACCTTTTCCACCCCCCATACACTCCCACGTGAACCAATATTCCAAAACCCCACTCATGCAAATTAACAAACACCAAATAACAAAAAAACCCTAACCTCACCCATGCCTCACGCCCATCACAACCCATCTCTCACCCATCCACATTCAACCATTATTCCCCTGCAACACCCATACCTTGCCCACGCATCACTCATGTACCACACCCACTAGCCTCACCAAAATACGAAACCCA
Organism: Zanthoxylum bungeanum; assembly: GCA_019454045.1. Taxonomy (NCBI): domain Eukaryota; kingdom Viridiplantae; phylum Streptophyta; class Magnoliopsida; order Sapindales; family Rutaceae; genus Zanthoxylum; species Zanthoxylum bungeanum. The sequence goes on from SKCR01000102.1 coordinate 153,202, forward strand.
TATCATATACCAACCAACAAGTAATAAAAATCCAAAATAAGCCCATGCATCTCACGTCTTTCACCAAATAATGAACAACAAACCCATTTCCACAACCATGATCTCCCTGATTCAAGCCCCATCATCTGGAGGATCTCCATCGTTCAGCCTTCCTGGATCACGTCACTGCCATGAAACCATAAGAGAGGCATTATTCACCAGCCCAAGGAGGGGGACCCTACGCAGCTCTTCATGGAGGATGAGCTCTTCATTTGACATCCATCCACTGCAAGCCCCCCTGATGGCCGTGATCAAAGAACTGTAAAACAGAAAAACCACACGAAATACCTAGCAGCCGCAACTCCTTCACGTGACTAGCTCAGCCCTTCTATGTGATTAGTTCATGTTACTGGCAACCATCACACCCCACTCACGCAGGAACATTCAACCCAGCCACAAATCACCCCTCCGGCAACCCCTAGCCTTCACGTGAATCTGCCCTTCCAACAGCCTCTGCAGCTCACGCACTTGTTTCTCTCCTTCTCGGCTTCACGCTACTCGCGCCATTTTGATCTCTGACCGAGAAGCCCTCTTATAAAACTCACGAACTGCAAGAGGGGGCTCACGGCCATAACCCTTACTGAACCCTTCATCACTGCCGAACCTCTCGGCCAAGGACAAAAACAGAAACCAACTTTCGGCCATGATCAATCATCCAGGAGGATCTTCACGCATTTTCCATTCACTCACTGCACAAGGGAACTGCTTCATCACCCCACTGAATTCGGCCATCATCAACTCATCCACTGCCTCTATGACCATTCGGCCATGATTTACAGCATCATCAATCATCATCATGAACACTGCAACCCTTTCATCTTCATCACCCTCTCCACTGCCGAGCCATCTGACCTTGAACAAACCCTTGATCTTCATCATCAACTCGGCTGGACCACTTTCATCACTACCGAACCAAGGGACTCCAACATAGATCATCAAACCTCTCTGCATCATCACCTTGAAACCAAACTGCACACTGCCGAGCCATCTGACCCACGAACGTGCCCTGACCTTCATCATCTTCGTGCACCAAAAGAGACACGCACTAGACTTGATTCACGTGGACAGCACCTCCATTTGCCGAACCAGCCTCTATGTGAAGACCACAACAGCCACTTAAATCCTACAAAACACTCACTCAGGCACACACTACCAGCTCACGTAACTGCCCTTCATGCTCCCGCGAAACCCTAGCTGCTCACGGCTTCCTCCCATGCACAGCCCTAGCTCTTCTTCGCACCAGCTCACTGCACCACTTCATGCCAAACAGTTCTTACCTCAGCTTCACGCCAAACTGACCTTGAACAAGCCATCTAGCACGCCCACTGCAGCTTCCTAGCACGCCCGCAATACCCCCACTTCACGCTCACTGCACCACACCACGCTCACTGCACCACACCACGCCAAGACCCCTTCATTTCAGCCTCTGAATCAGCTCCAAATCAGCCCCTGAAGTGCGCTAAACCAGCCCCTGAAATACATAAATCCCTCACTGCCTTAAACCAGTGCATACATGTACGTGAAACCCTTGATCATTCGCAGTCCAATGCACACACTCACTGCCCTGAAATCGAACCCTAAACACTGCCAAAACTCGACCCTATAACCCTCCATGCATGCGTGAAACCGAGTCCAAAACAGCAGCCGTTGGCCCAAAAATAATTCCCGAGAGAGAGAATAAAAATGACGAGTGAAAATAACGAGTGAAATAGCAGAAACAGCGGACCCGTTGAAAACGAATAAAACAGCAAAAATAGCAGAAAACAGTGGAAACAACGAACCAGTGGAAACAGTGGAAACTATAACCCTTCCGGCACCGTGAAACGCACTCCCGGAAAGCGACTAAAAAGGTAAGACCTGAGGGCACCCTTTTATTTATTATCCTTTATTTTTAGTTATTTTATTGTTTTATTTCGCATGATTATTGTGAATTGGTGCATGATGTGATTTCTGGGTGAACGGAATATGTGTTCTCTCTTGTGGTATATCGGATGGAAACCCGGACGTAAATTCCGTAGCTGAATCTGAATGGACGGTATTGCGGTTTGCACTCGGGATACAATGCCACGTATCACTTGAGAGACACACGTATTTCGTTTCATCCAAACCTTGTATTTGAGCATGTTATAGTCTTTAGGTTATTCGTTTATTATTTAAAGCATGGTTTAATTTAGTTTGTTATTTATTTGTTAAAGCATGTTTAGGTTGTTCCTTATGCATGTTATTAGTTTATGATGTGTTTGGATAATGATTTATACATGTTGATTTAATGGTTCAATATGCTCGTTGTGTTACATTGCGTGGAGTTATTTGGATGAAAGCATGTTAGATTTAAGTACCCTTGAGCATGATTATTGAGTAGACTTGGTTAAATTATTGCACGAATCCGTTCATTACAAGTGGCATAAGTAAGGGACCATTCCGAACCCAACGGTTTGAGGTCTTCCATTGCGAGGGGTGAGTGCGGCCTTAAATCATTTTCCCGGTTCACACCGGGTGGCGACTCCATTTTATTTCTCCGGTTTAGTCCCCCGCGAGCTACTCCGTACACCAGACCAGGCCGCGAGCCCGGGACAGCATGCGTCGTCCATTTTCTGTTGTCTACAATAAGCCTAGCTAATATGTACGCAATTTGGCCACCTCCGAATTCGCGAAGAACATGAATGAACTTTCTGAACTATACAAGTTGAGGTCATCACATATGTTAACAATCCTTCTGTCGTAGGCTATCAGAGTTGTGCTTAGGAAACATAAAAAAACACCGTCAAGTTTTCAAAGGCGCGCATCTCATATCGACATGTCTATGGTTCTTCACAACTGATGTGATCCACCCTAGGTGATCGACTTTGGCCAAAGCTTTAAGAATCGTGACTTTACTCACATGGATACCTAAACCCCTTTTGTTACACATACGGGCCGACGGATCCTATCTTGTTTCCCACTTGATTACTGAGTGCATCGGTCCACACCCAACGAACATCTAGAGGCCAGACCATGAAAGGTTTTTGACGTACATGGAATCAAAGTGTGGAGGATCTCACACAAAATCAATGTTATCCTATAGTCAAAAGATTACATATGTTACTCGACTCCAGAAGATTCTTATTGATGGTGGTGTGTACTTCCAACTATTAAGAATCACAGGTGAGTCATTCAGTATTCGGTCCAACCAATACCCACACGTCTATACGAGTTTTCAAAACTCATGGTACATCGGGTTAAACCATTGGAACTCCAATTCCAATATACGACATATGCTAGTCTTCTAAGTTATAGGAATTCGACAGTATTCCAAAACCAACGATTAGGAATATTTACTTTAAGAATAGTTTACAATAGTAATACTTATTCCAATGTCGGACCACCTATTGTCCAGTATTACTACAAGACCATTCTAAGGTCGATGTCATTTTTAGCATATCTATACATCAATCTAATACGCATAATGACAATATCATTAATAAGATATGAAATGAAAATGTAGTTATTTTATTAATAAATAATAAAATATTCAATTCGGATTGACACTCCAAACACAAACTCTAACAGAGGAAGCTAGCAAAAATCAACTAAAACTCTCTAAAAGTCATATGTTATTGTGCCTTTTAGGCCAAAGTAGGAACCCATCATCCCAGAGATTGATGACTAGTTTTACTAACGATGAATATGCAGTGGTTGTAGCCGCAATATTAAAAGCACATGTGCAACAGGTTTTGGATAATGTAATAATGAAAAACGTTCAGGAAGTGCATGGAGCAAATGTAATATTTAATGAGGAGCTAGAGGAAGAAATGGAGGAAATTCAAATATATGAGTTGAATTCTGCTCCTCTAAAGTTGGAAGATAACAAAATGAAAGTTTTAAATCCCCGGGGAAAAAAATCAATCTTGGACCACCGGAAAATCCAATAGTTGTTTATGTAAGTGAACTTCTCCATTATGAGTTTAAAAAGAAAATTGTTGAAGATTTACATAAATACAAAGATTGTTTTGCCTGAAGTTATGAAGAAATATTGAGCCTTAGTAAGAGCCTTGTGGAACATCGTCTTCCTATTAGGTAAGATTTACTTCCCCGCCACTAGCCTCCAAGAAGAATGTCAAATGTGATGGAACTCAAAGTGAAGAAAGAGATTGAAAAACCTACTAACGTTGGTTTTATTTGTCCACCAGGTATGCTTAGTGGCTCACAAATGTAATTCAAATGGTAAAAAACAATGAAAATTAAAATCGTATTTGTTTTAGAGATTTAAATTCCAAACTCTTAGGTTATGTTTGGATTTATGGAAGATGATGGAATGAAGTGGAATGTAACTTGAAATATTTAAAATTTATTGTTTGGATTGATGGATGGGGATGGAATGGAGTGGAAGGGGGTGGAATGGAGTGTAACAAAAATGGGTCTTGAGCCATTAAAAATGAACCGCCCAAATCAAGAGGTTGGTGATGGAAATTAACTTTAGAAAATAATATTATCTGTGAAAATAAATTTGTCCCTTAAAAATATTATTAAAATATTTATCTTTTTTTTTTTTTTTTGAATCTAAAAAGACACAATTGTTGTTAAAACTTTTTTACTTACATTCCATTCTATTACTAGTTATTTACCAAATAATATTTTGGAACATTACATTATAAATCTTTTTTTCCCAAACAAGATTATGATATGTTACAATCCATTTCATTATGTTCCATTCCCTTGAGTTACATTCCATTACAAATCATTCCCCTCAATCAATCTAAACATAGCTTTAAGGATATTTATGTAATGCCTATAGTTGATACTTTAATTGATGCTACTTCAAGACACATTTTATTATAATTTATGGATATTTTTGCAGGTTACAATAAAAAAATTTATTGCAAATAATGGTATTTCTAAAACTGCTTTTAAATGTCATGGTTCTATTGGCACTTTTGAATGGGTGGTTATACCTTTCGAGCTTAAAAATATTAGAGTTGGATGAGTTGGATAATCAGATAATACAAGCTTTCAATTATTTAATAGTGCAAAAGAAGGGAGTCTCTAGGACATGCAACAAAAGAGTAAATGAATAAGACTTTCATGGAAGAGGGTATATGATGTGATAATTGATAATCCCAGTTGGTCACAAAGATAAAGAATTTACTAGATGGTCCCTTAATTGGGAAGGTCCTTTAGAATCTTGAAAATTTTAAGAGGAATTCTTATTGGCTTGAAATGAGAATTTCACAAGACGTACATCAATAAATAGTAGCTTAAAAAATATTTTCCCATAATGTAAGATTGTATGAAAGGAATCAACGTAAAAGGCTAACTATTACAAATAATTTGTTACTGTGTTCTTACAAATGACAATGAACAACAGTAAAACAGAACACAGATGGTACAATAAAGTATTGGTAATAACTAAACAACAATACTGAAAAAATAACAAAGTTAAACAGCTGAGCAATTATGAACAAGTGGAGGCAGTGCAGTATCGAACTAAACAGAAAGAAATTCGAGGCTTGTTGATGCCAACAATTTCCTTAAAACAATTTCCACCAAGTGATTAATATCATTAATTCAACTGTTATGGAACTCAAAAGGTTAGAAAAAATAAAGAGGCATGCAAATTGGCTGGGCCAGGCCCGCACAATTTGGTCGGCATTCGTGTACGCAGGACACGCGGGTGCACACGAGCCAAGCTTGATTCGGATTTTGATTTGCACCCCCCCCCCCCCCCCCCCGCGCACGTAGAGAGAGCCTCTATCCTTACAACTCTTACCCATCTACATATGAGCAATCATATATAAGCATAATATTCCCTCTATAGCTTTCCCATATGGGACAAGCTTACTTTTCTTTATTTTCCAACACCAATGGGTGAACTTTGAGCAACAATTTCTTCATCACCCAAGCACCATTTTAAGCATATGAATATACCATTTCGAACTACTCACGGAGGAGTATCCGAATCATTCAATAACAACCACTAACACGAAGTGGACCATGCTTGAAATTGTGCCTCAAAATGCTTATTCATAAGCATTTTCCAACACTAACGTTATGTCCTCAAAGTATATGGAAGTCTTCTTCCATCACTTTTTCTTATATTTTTCTTTTTATTTATTAAGCCATTGACAGGGCTATTTATTCTTTATTCATAAATTTATCATTTCTGTAAAAGTTTGGTTGGAAGAAATGGATAAACCCAATGGAGATAAAGTAAAACCAAAAGGAATTTGGATTTTGATAGACCGGGATAGAAAATAAGGAGATACTAAGGAACCAACCCTACTATCGAAAGAAACGATGAGCTGTAGGCCATTACTGGAGTGTGTCGTTAGGATGAAACAATCATCGATTGCACTGCTAGCGCCGCTATTTGCTGAAATTGATGTTGCAATTATCAGTTACGCTGCTGTGGGGACTAAAATCATTATTGGTTGCATTTCTGGAGGGAACAATGAGAATGTTGAGGCGAATCCAGAACCCCTAGAGTCATATTAGAGTCTCTCACGGCGGAAAAGGATCAAAAACAGCGGATTCAGAGAATAGGTGAATTTTTAAATAAAATGGGATATTATACTCCATTCCGAGTTCATAAAAAAAATTCGAGACAATTCTAAACTAGAAAGCCCAAAAACGGGGTTTCGAATGACCCGTGAGAGGCATCAGAGTGCACCTGCGAGAGCGCTGCGTGCGCTGTCCGCCCACGGAGCTCGCGCAGCCCATGAGACAGAATGCTGAAAAATATATATATTTTTCAGCTCTAAGTGCTTTTAATTTTCTCCATACACTTCAAAACACCCGAAATCTAATTTTTAACATCAAAACCAATATCAACACTTATCAAATACATCTCAACTAATTAAAGAACAAAAATTTATTTTTCATTAATATAAAATATTCTTTACAAAATAAAAAAAAAAACATATTAAAAAAACATATATATGCATAAATTCGAATCTAAAATACAAACCAAACATGAATCTCATAAAGAAGTAAGCATTAAACAAATCTAGGTCACTCAAAGATGGTCAAGTGATTCTAAAATGGTACCCAAAATTTAAAACTTGTACTTAGGGTTCAGAATCTTAACTTTTGTGTTTCATGTCCAACATACACAAAACTTGACTCAATCACAGCTTTATTGTGTTTATATGCTTCTAAAGCAACTATACACAAATCTTTAACTTTATTTCAACGTCAAGTTATATTATTATGCATCAAACACATAATACATCATCATATGCTTCATTAATGATACTAAATCATTAAAGAAAGATATAACAAGAAAGAGAGTACCAAAACTTTTCCTAGCAAGCTTGGATTTGAGATCAAATCTTCAAAGCCTCTTCTTGGTTGAAATTGTAAAGAACTTCAAAAGCTTCTCCTATAAATTTTCTAGGTTAAAAGTTATGAAATACTTAAGCATATCTTACATATTTATACTAAGGAATATGCCAAGCATATTCACCTTTTAGGTTGGCAAAATCCTATTGTCCAAATATGTATATTAGATGTATAATCTAATAATTAAATATACAACTTGACTAATCAAATTAAATAAAGTATATTCACTCCTTTTAATACATATTTTGTAATTATCAAAATATCCCTATTTTGCATAGACATTTGTGAAATTACAATATTGCCCTCATGTGATTATTTATTTAACAATTAAATAAATTTGATTAATCTAATTAATCTCAATTGGTCTAGTAAATAATTAATATTATCTCATAATACTTAATTATTTTAATCGATAATCTAATAACAAATATTATTGATTACCAAAAATGATTGGTACCCAAATACTCAATGAGTACACTACATATTGCGGGACTCTCTAAGTTCAGACACGTTGTCATATGACCCTAACTCATATGTACGCGATTAGGCCACCCACGAATTGGGAAGAACACGAATGACATTTCTGAACTGTATAAGTCGAGATCACTGTATATGTTTAATAATCCATGCCTCATAGGCTATTTGAATTATGCTTAGGAAACATAGATTATACGGTCAAGTCTCCGAGGTGCACATCTCATATTGTCGACATGTCACCGATTCCTTGTAACTAATCAGAACACTAGTTCTGATAAAATGGGATTAACTCTAGTTGACTGGCTTTGGTCAAAGTCTTAAGAATCGTGAGTCTCAAACGTGGATACATAAACCCTTTATGGAACATATACAGGCCGACAGATCTTATTTTGATACACATCGGTTAACGAGTGCATCTATCCATATCCAATGAACATCTAGTTGTCAGACTATGAAAGGTCTCTAACATACATATCATCTAAGTGTGAAGGATTATACACAAAACCAATGTTATCCTATAGTTAAAGGATCGGATATGCTACTCGACTCGAGAAGACTTCTATTGACGTTTACGTGTACTACCAACTATTAGGAATCATATATGAGTCATTCGGTATTTCGCTCCAACGAATACCCACATGTCTATACGAGCTTCATTCGCTCATGGTCCATCGGGTTAGACCATTGTAACTCTAATTCTAATATACGACAAGTGCTAGTCTTCTACGTTATCGGAATCGACCGTATTCCTAAACCAACGACTAGGAATATACAATTTAAGAATAGTTTATAACAATAATACTATCCCAATATCGGACCACATAACAGTGTCCAACATTATTACGTGATTATTCTAACGTCGGTGTCATTCTCAGCATATATACACACACACATCTATATAAAACCAATATGCGTTGCGAAATAATGACACAATTTTAATTATAAATAATAAAATTGAAATGAAAATATAGTTATTTTATTAATAAATAATAAAATATTGTACAATACACTATTGGCATTCAAGCACCAACCCTAATGGAGAACATCATTGAAGTGATGCCTGATGTAGCCACAATTGAAGCCACGCCTGCTGGAGCCGTGGTTGAGGCCATCTTACTTGCTGGAGTCACAATTGAGGTCATGTTTGGAGGAGCTACCGCCGGCGTGTTGTTTGAGAGAGACATGGTGGAGATTGTGGAAGATGAAGAAAAAAAATATGATTTTGAGAGTTAAAGATTTTAATTTTTGGGTATTTTGGTTTTGTAAAGAATATAATAGGTTTTTTAGAATTTGGGGATATATGAGTAGTGGGGCATGGTAGCTCAAGCTTGATTGAAGATTGGATTTCGGATTTTCTTCCTAATGTGAGGAGGTGTAGTAGTTTTCGCTAATTGTTATTAAGACAATCTTTTATCAAAATCTGAAAAGGACTCGTAGGCTTCGATTTTCTAGAGTTTGGTTTTTGAAAACAAGCTTTAATGGCCAAATTTATTACCTGTAAGGTAATTTTAAATAGATTCTGTGGCCATGTCAAATTAAAATTTCAGTCATTGATTCATATAATCAAGTGTTAGATATTGACTCAAATCAATATTTTTATGTCAAATCATCAATTATCGGATTACATATAATTAAAAATTCTAAACTTATATCAAAATTTTAAATCAAAAATTCAAATTAAAATAGCCTAACTAATTTATATAACTACAGAGAAAGAACAACTTTTTATGATATAGTGACCTCCTAGACGTGCCATCACTTTGTAATGCTTCCTAAATTGTGGTAGACTTCACGTTGTTCAATATAAAATTAGCAATGTCACATGTTATATCAGTGTTATGCTTATTATGTGATATATTTAAACTTACAAATATGCTTTTATTATTTTAAATTAAAAATAGTAAAGAAAGCTAAAGGAGTGAAGGAAACAATACCTTTAAGAACATGTGACAAGAGGAAATTGGTGCCTAATATGCATTGGGAAGTCAGTTCCGAAACTAGTGTTGTAAGCTTGTTCTATGAAACGATTTGTTGACTCCAGAGTTCTCTCAGGATGATAGGGGATATTCATTTTAAGAATCTTTTTAATTCCGGAATTGAGTCAAAGTGAAATATATTCCGATACTCAAGTAAGTAGTGAGATGTGAAAGTATACAATTAAGCTACATTATTTACATTTAAACGAATAAGGTTTTTTTTTTAATGTGCTTTAGAGAATGTTCTAATATTCAACTAGTTGATTTCAACCAGCATGTTACTTCAGTATTTAATTTTCGTAATTATATGAACATTCATTATAATTATTTACATACGAATTCAATTATGTCCTCATCATATCTATATTCACTTGAACTTTATTTATATTTTTAATGATTACCTATGAACGACCAGTAGCGATTAATGAAGGTGTAGCCATTATTAAAGCATAAAGGAAGAAAGCCATTGTTGCTTAAGCATGGATTGATCTTGAACATCAAGCATTTATTTATTAGAGTTTCTGTGTGATGTTGTTAAGTACCGGCGACCAACCATATATACACACACATTATTAAAACTCTATTTAATAAGTTACTTTCAAGTTATCAATTTTGTTTTCTAATTTCTAAGTGCTATCATTCATTGTATATATGATATGCATGCATTTATATCAAAGGGAATGAATTCAATGAATTAAAGGTAGGTTTCAAAGCATAGAGATGATTTTTTTTGAGAAGATATATAGTTTGAATCATTAAAACAATTTTTTACTTTACATTTTTAACTCTTCCATATTAAAGATGGACTTGAATGAAAAATTCAGAATTAATTTGAGTTTCAATTCAATTTTATCTCATATCTTCTACAGTGTCACGGGCAGCACCGCATGAAAGAGGAGATAAAAATATATGTAAGTAAGATAGTCTTTTGGTTTATAGTTTTTTGATTGAGTAATCTAAGAATTTATTTAATATTCTTTAAGATTATTAGCCCTTTAATTATGCCGTAAATTCACCTTTTATAGTTGATAAGATTGCATTTAAATCAATGGGCACGTGACTATTTTTGTATATAGACTATGAATGTTAAGTAAATGGCTGGGCTATGAAAAATCCTCCTACAATACAATTCAAGTGTTTTTTAATATTATTTTCAAAATTTTAGAAAAACTCAGTTTCTTAAACTTTGAATTCATGCTCTTATTGTATTTACTAAGTCCGAACTTAAATAAACAAATATAAAATTATGGAGGGTTTTTCAAAACTCACTCCATTTACCAACCTTACAGATATTGTTGACAACCAAAAATTACAATAATCGCATGATTGGCCTAGCAGTCGGTCAAGTATCCAAATCGCCTCAACCAACCAAAACAACAACTGAACCAATGAGCAGTTGTACAAACATGATCTGACAATCGAATGATGCGATACATGTTCCTAGCAATTACCATGAGTAGCACATCATAACATGGAGCACAATATGACAATTGCCACGACTTGGAGGCACTACTATAGCAGTTGTTACACGTGGTAGAAAAATGAGCGAGGAGTTACAGAACGTGAAGTACCACACGACCCAGCAGTTACCAGAGGCTAAGGGCACAATTGGAGTAATTGTCACAGCTAGCAGAAGAGGAAACATGGAACTGCAAGACTCAAGCAGTTACCAGGCAATTATTCGCGTTACTATACAAGTTCAAAGTCAAATCTATAGAATGAAAAGAACAAAACAAAATACTCTTATGAGCAATATAATTTTTCTTTATCTAGATTAATCAATTAGGATTTTGTGCTTGCACCTCTTGGAGGCACTCCTCAATAAAATCAGTCACCCCTTTTTGGGATTTTATTCCAAGCGGTTTGAACCTTACACGCTCATTTTTTGATGTTCAATAATATTTTATAACCACGGTGTGAGAATTTGTGAAAGGGATTTGAGATGCCTCCGAAAAAGAATATTCAAGCTGGATCAAGTACAAAGGAAGTGGGATTGGAGCAAACTAATCAAAACCACGTTCCTATTGTAGTGGAATATTTTGAGGGCTTTGTAGAAGGAAGACTCTCTGAGACCATGAGGGAGTTGAATCCTAATGTGTTGCGGTCTTTGTTTGGCGATTTCACTCAGGATGTGGTTGAACATGTTAGATTTCAGAATAATCATAATAAGGAGTTGAATCCTAATGTGTAGCCTTATGGGGCGTTGATCACCCTCATAGGATTTTCATGTTCATGTATATGTTTCTATACTTATGCAGTGTCAGGTCCTGATAAGTAGGTTTCACGTTCCTAGATAACGATACCGGTGTTGGTTTCAAATTTAGAACACGTGCAAGCGTACGCGGTGATGACGGCCCAATCTCGGTACGTATAGCGATGCAGGTGAGACATCCTAATCCTGATCACTGCATATATATTTTCATTTCATATTTACAATTTTTAAGAAATCCAGTTTTACATGCACGTGTATAGATTTCAGATCATGATGATGATTTCTCACATCAAATTATGTTTTCAATATCACGATTAAGATTTACATGTTACAATTTATTACTTTCATGTTTACAATTGCTTACATGTTTTGATTATTTAGTTATATTTTCAGGTAATGTTGCATGGTCGTCAGTCATGTTTACATTTTTAGTTCAAAAATATGTTTTCATGTTTTCAAATCATGAGAAAATATTCAGACATATTTTCAATTTATGTTTTATAGTTTTTGTGTTCCATCACGACGTATAAGTCACGGTATGTCATTTGTAGTTAGTTATGTTGCATTATTATATTTCAGTTTTCAGTTTTATTTCATATTTTTGAGTTGTAATGCAAATTCAAGTATTTTGTTACACATGAATCAGAATCAAGGTTGGATGTAAAACAAAATTTAAAAAAAAATTTAAATTCCATAAATATGTATATAGATGCACATCTTCAGGTCCATTTTCATTTTGTTTCATTGTTCATTTACTAAGTTTGCATACGATTTACTTTTCTCAGCTTCAGTTTATGCAAGCACTCTACATATGTATGCGGAGAACAAATTTGGGGGACGATGGACATCAGCTGTTGCGGTCATTAAGAAAATATATTAGGGCTCACATGTATAGTGAATGTAATTGGTTAAGTGACCTAAAATTTATTAGTGTGGTAATTAATTATAATGATTTATGGTGTAAATTCTTATGATCATGTTATATATACAACATGTTTATGTATTTCATGTACAGCTTGACAGCCATGCACATATTTAGTTTGGTCATCACAGTTGTATGCATGCCTAAGTCATGTTAATGGTCAAACGCATGCATGCTAAGTAAGCTTAAATTGAATTATCGGCTTAAGGCCATTTTTCATGTTGGATTGCGTTGTAATATATGAATTGCATAGAGAGGTCCCCACATGATGTTAGACATTGATCCATGTTGCATGATGTTTAGGATACATCATGTCGAACTATTTAGTAAATCTGTCAGGTTTAGTCATGTCATGAGGCTCAAGGAAATGAAATCGATGTCTCCTACCGGTCACGTCCTGAGAAATTAGGGCTTGACAGTTGACTTTTCTGAAGATATTGACACCAAGAATAGTACTATTGGGTATGTGTATATATTGGGTTATACTATAGTAAGCTACAGTTCTAATATTTAGAAGATTATTATTTTATCTACTATTTAACCGAAATATTTTGTTGCTACTGAAGTAAGTAAAGAAATGATATGGTTACAACATGTTTAGGTGAATTGGTATGAACCAAGAGAATGAGATTCTACACGGTGACAATCAGAGTGCTATTTTCTTAACTAAAAGTCCAGCATATCATTCGAGAACCAAACACATAGACATCAAAGTACCATTTCATTCAATCTCTGATAGAAATTGTTCAACTAGAACTTGAGAAGATTGATGGAGCAAAGATTCTAGCAGATACGTTGACAAAACTAGTACTTATTGAGAAACTGAAGTTGTGTGCAGCTTCAATAGATCTTCGACTGCAATAGGTCTTTGACCTTGAAGATTGGTTAGACGAGTTGTTGAGTACAGTTATGTTGTTAATTGAGAACCACTCTCCAAGTGGGAGATTGTTATATTGGTGGAGCCTGGTAATACATGACTCGGTTTGGATCCAATTCGTTTCGCTTGACGGTCCGTTGGGAAATATTATGAGACATTTTGAAAGATTTAGGTTATTGATTGAAGGGACAGGCGGATAGACCTAGACCGTAGCCTCTTGCCCAAGTTCTTAGGATTACTATTCATGCATATATTATATAAGCGTGCATTCGCCTTTTATAGGATTTGATATAACGTCTTTTGAAACTCTTGTATTCGCTCTTTTAATTTTGTGAAACCGCAGCAACCCATTGGATGTATTCTGTTTTGGACCAAGTAAGTAAATTTTATTATTATTATTATTATTATATTATTATTATTATTATTATTATTATTATTATTATTATTATTATTATTATTATTATTATTTGTTGATGGTGTTTTTCGGGCACTATGTTATTTAAACCACACGACAGGGGTAAAATGGGTAACTCCATTGATCGAGACCGTTAAAGCCGACCCGACAACTTGACGGTAAGAGGCCGAGCACTTTATACTAAATGGCCGAGCACTTGAGATCGGATGACCGAGCATTATCAGATCGACAGCAGCATTCTCAGTTCAAATGGCTATCATGACCGACCTCATGAAGACCGAACACATGACGAGGCGTGCTCAGGAAGATAAAGCATCCTATTCTTGCGGAAAAGGGATAAGTTGTCATACTTTAATGGGGTAAAGTAATAACTTAATATCCTAATAGGATAAAGGAAGTAAATGTAGTTTTAATTAGGAATCCTAATGGGAAAAGGGAATAGTTTTGACTAGGATTCTTTATGGGAAAAGGAAATAGTTTCAACTAGGAAATCTTGTACAAATAGGAATATGATTTCTACACTATTATAAATAGAATGGTAGAGTGTGCATAAGAAAAACAAGTGGAAGACATCAAAAATTAGTGAGGAGAATCATCAAGCTCTGACTTGTAAACACAAAAAAGAGCTGAGAAGCGTATTTGAGTAATAAAAAAGTACCACCCTGTTCTTGTCCGTGGACGTAGGTCGGATCTCAAAATCCACCGAACCACGTTAAATCACCTTGTCTGATTGGCGTATTTTCTTGTTTTCCGCTAAGTTTGCTTTTGGTTTCCCGCGTAACCAAACAAATTCACAGTTGGAGGAGGATTCCCTCGGAGGTGATATTCCTGTATTACCCTGAGACCCAAATCCACCGTCAACAGTTGGCGCCGTCTGTGGGGAACTTCACAAAAAGCAGTTTACGTGATAAGACAAATGGCGGAAGGCGGAAATCACCAACCAGGAGGTCCGGCAATGGACTGGATGAAAAAGATGGAAGATAGCATGAGGTCTATGATGGATCGACTAGAAAGAATGGAAGGAGCAAACAACGAGAAACTTGAAACCGGGACCGACCAGAGGAGGAAAGAGAGGGAAAAAGGGAAAAGAGTAGTAGATGTAAGCGAAGACGAGGGACCCAGAAAGAGAGGCCCTTATGGGATAAGATCTGAAGTGGTAGGAAGAGAGCCACGATCAGAAGACACATGGGAAAAAGAAGAGGAGGAACAATCACCCGACCCCTCCTCCGACAGTTTTTACAACCCCGATAGGGAGGATAGAAAGTACAACGAAGACGTACAGGAGACCTCCGGGCTTAAGGAACGCCACGCCCGGAACGACAGGCGAACAGAAGGACACAGAAGGCGACACGGGGCACAGCCCGTGAAATAAAGTCTTGGTTGAGAAAAGAGATGACCAGATGGGGAGAAGGCCTCAAGATCGGCGCGGGAGACACCCGAGGCGAGGAAGAGGGGTCTCCCCTTACAGAAGAGATAAGGTCAGCACAGTTCCCAAAAAGATTCAGCATGCCGACCATGACACCATACAAGGGCCATACCGATCCCAAAACCCACATTGAAGGTTTCGTCCTACTAATGGAGGTGCAAGGGGTAACAGGGGACGCCATCTGCAAAGTGTTCCCCTAACTCTAGCCGGACCGGCCATTCTATGGTATAGAAGCCTAGCCCCAAGAAGCATCAGCAGCTTCGCGCAACTGGGGAAGTCATTCATACGACACTTCAAGGGGGCTTGTGTCCCCCGAAAAACGATTGGAGAACTAAGGCTTATGAAGCAAGGAGACGATGAACCTTTGAAGATATTTATTGAAAGATACCATAATATGGTACTCGGAGTTGGAGGGTACGAATCCTCCGAGGCCCTAGAAAGTCTCAAGGGAGGTCTGAAGGTCGGGAAGTTGTGGACTCACCTAAGGATTCAAGACGTATCGGATTATGCCACTGCCCTGGAGTTGGCCAGGAAGTTTATCTTAATAGAGGAGGAGAAAAAGATTGTCCGGGGAGTAGACACCCGAAAGACTAAAATGCTCAGGTCAGACAATCAGTGGGATTCGATCGGAAATTTGAGGAGACCAGTCCCAGAGCAGAAGAAACTCAGATTGACACCTCCGAGTAGTCATGCTCAAAAGATAAACTCATCTGTCCAAGTCAACCATATCGCGGGGGGGACAATATACACCCCACTGAACAAACCTATGGCCCAGATAGTTCGGGAAATCCAGGATAAAGGTCTGTTGGCCGAGCCTAATTTGAGGAGGTTCCTGATTGAGGAGGGAAATAGTAGGGCTTACTGTATCTACCATAACGTAAGGGGACATGCCACGAATGAGTGCAGAGACCTGCGGGAGCAGGTGGAAGACTTGGTGAAAGAAGGCTATCTCAGTGTGTACACAGACCATTCGGTTTTTGAGGTCGACCAAAGTTGATAGCGGAAGTCATCCGGTCAGATGCGTGGAATGTTGAGATGCAGAGAGGATGTATTAAGAAAGAGCCTTGCTTGTAGTGACCCTTGTAGAGTTGCAAGAAATGCAACAGATCCCAAAAATGTGAGTAAGACATCTTCTATCTTAGACTGACATTTGATTTTGCTTGTTTGTTATGGCCCACACAATGGTTTTGATATTTTTTACGGCTCGGGTCTGCTCTTGTACCGCCGAGTCCGTTTTGTTGATATTTGTTTTACGGCTCGGGTCTGCTCTTGTACCGCCGAGACCGATATTTCTTTCTGACTCGGGTCTGCTCTTGTACCGCCGAGATCGATGTTTCTTTCCGGCTCGGGTCTGCTCTTGTACCGCCGAGACCGATGTTTCCTTACGGCTCGGGTCTGCTCTTGTACCGCCGGGACCGATATTTCTTTCCGACTCGGGTCTGCTCTTGTACCGCCGAGATCGATGTTTCCTTACGGCTCGGGTCTGCTCTTGTACCGCCGAGACCGATATTTCTTTCCGACTCGGGTCTGCTCTTGTACCGCCGAGATCGATGTTTCTTTCCGGCTCGGGTCTGCTCTTGTACCGCCGAGACCGATGTTTCTTTCCGGCTCGGGTCTGCTCTTGTACCGCCGAGACCGATGTTTCTTTTCGGCTCGGGGCTGGATTTCGTTCCGCCGAGGCCACTTGTTTATTTGGCTCGGGGCTGGATTTCGTTCCGCCGAGGCCGCTTGGTTATTCGGCTCGGGGCTGGATCTCGTTTCGCCGAGACCGCTTGGTTATTCGGCTCGGGGCTGGATCTCGTTCCGCCGAGACCGCTTGGTTATTCGGCTCGGGGCTAGATTTCGTTCCGCCGAGGCCGCTTGGTTATTCAACTCGGGGTCGGACGATGTCCCACCGAGTCTGCCTTTGGACTGGGGACGTAACATACGTTGACAAAACTAGTACTTATTGAGAAACTGAAGTTGTGTGCAGCTTCAATAGATCTTCGACTGCAATAGGTCTTTGACCTTGAAGATTGGTTAGACGAGTTGTTGAGTACAGTTATGTTGTTAATTGAGAACCACTCTCCAAGTGGGAGATTGTTATATTGGTGGAGCTTGGTAATACATGACTCGGTTTGGATCCAATTCGTTTTGCTTGACGATCCGTTGGGAAATATTATGAGACATTTTGAAAGATTTAGGTTATTGATTGAAGGGACAGGCGGATAGACCTAGACCGTAGCCTCTTGCCCAAGTTCTTAGGATTACTATTCATGCATATATTATATAAGCGTGCATTCGCCTTTTATAGGATTTGATATAACGTCTTTTGAAACTCTTGTATTCGCTCTTTTAATTTTGTGAAACCGCAGCAACCCATTGGATGTATTCTGTTTTGGACCAAGTAAGTAAATTTTATTATTATTATTATTATTATTATTATTATTATTATTATTATTATTATTATTATTATTATTATTATTATATTATTATTTGTTGATGGTGTTTTTCGGGCACTATGTTATTTAAACCACACGACAGGGGTAAAATGGGTAACTCCATTGATCGAGACCGTTAAAGCCGACCCGACAACTTGACGGTAAGAGGCCGAGCACTTTATACTAAATGGCCGAGCACTTGAGATCGGATGACCGAGCATTATCAGATCGACAGCAGCATTCTCAGTTCAAATGGCTATCATGACCGACCTCATGAAGATCGAGCACATGACGAGGCGTGCTCAGGAAGATAAAGCATCCTATTCTTGCGGAAAAGGGATAAGTTGTCCTACTTTAATGGGGTAAAGTAATAACTTAATATCCTAATAGGATAAAGGAAGTAAATGTAGTTTTAATTAGGAATCCTAATGGGAAAAGGGAATAGTTTTGACTAGGATTCTTTATGGGAAAAGGAAATAGTTTCAACTAGGAAATTCTTGTACAAATAGGAATATGATTTCTACACTATTATAAATAGAAGGGTAGAGTGTGCATAAGAAAAACAAGTGGAAGGCATCAAAAATTAGTGAGGAGAATCATCAAGCTCTGACTTGTAAACACAAAAAAGAGCTGAGAAGCGTATTTGAGTAATAAAAAAGTACCACCCTGTTCTTGTCCGTGGACGTAGGTCGGATCTCAAAATCCACCGAACCACGTTAAATCACCTTGTCTGATTGGCGTATTTTCTTGTTTTCCGCTAAGTTTGCTTTTGGTTTCCCGCGTAACCAAACAAATTCACAGTTGGAGGAGGATTCCCTCGGAGGTGATATTCCTGTATTACCCTGAGACCAAAATCCACCGTCAACATTATTATTATTATTATTATTATTATTATTATTTTTCTTTTATATATTTGTGAGTGAAGCCCACACTTCGGTTTGTTGGTTTCGAGTCATAGTTCGGAAGATCGAGTGGTTGATCCAAGTGTTGGACACCAAAAGATTGATCTTAGCTACTACAACAAAGGGAGAAGGCAAAGAAAATTTTGAAGATCCATACCGGATCCGGTGCCACCACAAGCAACTTCTGCCGCGCTAAGGAAAGTCGTTTCCGATAGTATGATAGCAAGTTTCTCTGATGTTGACACATGTTCGGCGCACGTTAGCGGTCGCGACGCTCAAATGACAATTTTACTATTTTGTTCCGTTTTTCGCTGTTTTGGCCCCGATTTGATTCCAGTGATTCCTGAAATGTTATTTA
>SKCR01000103.1:0-124565 GCA_019454045.1 Zanthoxylum bungeanum
ATTGAAATGTCCTTTCAATCTACAGTTTAACCATCAGAATATGTGTGTATGCACTGTAGGAGGCATCAGGATAAATAAATAAATAAATATATATATATATATATATATATATATATATATATATACACACATATATATACACACATATATACTTTTTCTTTTAAAAAAATAGTGCTTGGGCTCCACATTGCTGCGATTTAAGCTTGCACTTTGCCAATAGCCATACTCGCTGCCTATGAGATGCATTCTGGTTCAATCCTTTGCACATTTACTTTTAAGAAAAAGCCAGGCCTTATTTTGAAGTTTAGGGAAAGGATATAAAATCAAGGTCCTCATTTGTTAGGAGTGGTAAGAAATTTAGAATACTGATCGAGATTCGAGGATAAATTTCTTTAAATAAAATTTTCAATTAAGATTTGAATTCAAAATGATTTTTTCTTCCTAAATTATAATTTGGACCGATCGAAATGACATATTATTAGGATAAGACGTCCCGATTTTCCCTACATTCATTAACAAATTTTGTTAATGGAATTTAATCTATATATTCTGAGATATCATTATTATATAAATGAATAACTTAACGGTTAAAATAAACAAAATGTGTTTAAAAAAAAAAATAAAGTTTGAATGTCATTTTTGAAATATTTAATCTCTTTCCATAAAGTTTTAAGAGTACAAGTAGCTTATATACATATAAAGTTAAACTTCATGTCAAAGTAGTTGTAATATTAATTTACCCTCGTCTTGTTTTTCCCCTCTCTTTTTCTTTCTCTTAAAGCTAATCATTTGATTTGAATTTTCTAAGTAATAGTGAATCTAAAATGTGGTATATGTTCCATCCATCAACAAGCATTTCTCTCTCCACTAACCAAAGCAAAAGGGGCATCATAAAAAGCTGATCTATTTGCAGGATGAAAAGCCTCACTCAACAACATTCGGAACAAAATATACTGATCATGATCACCCAGTACTGAGATTTTTTTGCTTTATGTTCATCCTTCACAATCCATGCATATGTGCATTGGTGAAGACTCAAATGAGGATATCTTAAAAGATAAATGAATTATTAAAGTAAAAGGCTGATCAAAACCCCACACATATGTATATATTATATATAATCTTTTTATTAATTTCAAAGGACAGTTTGATTTCCATCTCATGTTCTTCCTTCGTCGTCTATATACATATAAATTGTTTTTTTCCCAGCCACTCGTGTTAGAAAGGTTCAATGACAACTTGATGAGCAAAGATCACGTCAAATCTGATATAGGTTTCGAATTATCTAAGGTTGAGATGAGTTTTTGTTCAATAGCTAGGAGTCTTATTATACTTAAGTCCAACTCTTCCTTAATTAGTTGAAAATTTTCTTATAACTATTACTCGCTTTCTACTTTAATTCCTCCAGCATTAAGTGTTCATTTTTCTACTTTACAAGAAAACAATTGAATTCTTGTACTAAGGCTTGCCTTCAAGATTATAATGTTTAATTTAAGATGAAGCAATTTCAGTATAGTATCATAGTAAAGTTTTTGTATTTGAACTTCCATATTTTTGCTCTATTTTGTAAGAGATTACTAGGTTTTCCGGTTAATTGCTCGCTCTCCACTTTTTTCATGTCTATTTTCTCTTCAGTAACTTGGTACCCATGTGAGCAATTCTAGAATGCCTGAAATTTCTATCTGAATCGAGAATATGTCAAATCAAAATAACATCATTTTAAATTTATTCTGCTCATATACCAATTCGAACAAAAATTTCGTGCAAACAGCTTTTTCCTATCTGTACTGACTGTACATGTATGAAGAAACACATGAAACTAACACCTGCTTTAGAATTTCCAGCTTCATTGAAGTTCAATAGATAAACCCTCTTGTAAGTTTCTCTTCTCAGTTTTGCATTATTTAAAGGGTACTGTGTTTTGAGTTCTTGTTTTTGATAACCATCAGCAAACAAGCACTCGCAAGAATACATAGATGATCAAATTAACGGGAAAAATGCTCAATATATAAGAACAAGAAAAGATGCCATATCCAAATTAGTTGAAAACAAAGTGACTTAATTAATTTAGAAGAAAACGTAGCCTAACATGGGTGTCTTTAGTACCCTACAATTAAAACAAAGGTTACTCTCCAAGTAAATTGATGCTTATATATATAGGTTCTTATTTACTTGGAAATTAAGCCTCGAGCTATATATCATTCCCAACAGATCAAGCTCAAAAAAATTACTAAAATTTCTGAACTTACTTTAATTAATACCCCATTTCATCTATGTCACTGCATGGACTCATTATCTTGTTCAACTTCAGATGAAGGCTCATCTTCTTCTTCAAAACCATCAATGCCGTAAGCTGCATGGCCATTACCAAAAGCTTTTATATGGTCTTTAAGAGATCTCTTGTGCTTGAAATCAGACCCACAAATGCAATACCAAAGCTTCCCACAATTCTTCTCATGAGTCCTCCAATCTCCCCTCACTGCAAAGGCCTTGCCACATTTCCTGCACATGAAAGGCTTGATTCCGTGCTTCCTCTTGTAATGTGTTTGTAGGGTTCTAAAATCTTTGAGAGGCTTTGCCCTTGGGTGATCAATGTTGTTCCTGCATCCTGGTGCACAACAATAGCAAGGAAGCCTAAGCATGCCCGTCGGTTGAGTCCCTCTTAGAGATTCAGGACCTTTTCTGTACTGAGATCCATGCCCCCACATATGCATCTACAAAACACAATTCATTCAGTCATTCAAAGATACATTAGGAACAAACAAAACCCAGAAACTGAAAATGTAATATCTAATAATCACATTAAATCCAAAAAATAAGTGTATATGAGACGGTGCATTAGAATACATGTCTTTCTTATCTTTTAGTCCGTCCTGATATTATCAGGAAAATTTGTATATGATCAGGCTAGTATATTAAAGGCCTAAGTTATGGCGCTTAAAACATCTTATATGAACAATATGTGGTATTTGCTCAAGTGAGAGGAGATGATATTACAAAAATGGTTTCTTTGTTAAGATCTTTTATAAAAAAATTTAGGAAACAATTTCTAGGTTTCTTTAGACATATAGAGCTCTTTATGGGGTTTTTTTGTTTGTCTGTAAATTAACTGTTTTCTTACAAACAGTAGATATAAACTTGTTGCTTCATTAAGATCTCCTGAAAAAAAACTGAAAAAAAAAAAAAAAATCAGTTAATGTACACACAGCCTGCAAAATCTGTGGAAAGCACAGACTTGAAAGTACCAATTATAAAGACACAAGGAACATTGCATGTGTTGTTCAATCACATAGAGGAAGGTACTAATCTTGGTCTCAGTTTGGATCAGAAAAAATCTAAAAAAATGTTTTGAAACCCACATACCTGCATGTTGTTGTATCTATTGAAGGTCTTGCAACAAACAGGGCAAGAAAATTGAGTAGGGCCAATGAGAATCTGAGAAGGAGTAGGGATCCAATACTGACCCTTGTTGAGTCTGTTGATGGGGTACCCAGAACCATCACCATGATGATCTCCATGATCAGTGATTTCTGATGAAGAAGATAAGACAGATGCCATTTCAGCAGCACTAGGGCTTGGTAACCCTATATGAAGTGCAACAGTAACAGTTTCATCTTCATGAGCAGTAGTACTACCACTAAAAAACAAATTTTCTTCTACAAATTTGCCTTTGTTCTTGTCCAAATCCATGGCTGCAGTGCAAGAATGTTCATGCTCTCGTTCTTGTTCTTCAGCTTTGTCATGATTCCTTGTTGGGCTCAAGCTTAAAAGGGGTAGGGCTTCTCTTAGAGGAGGAGATGGAGGTGAGGTTTGGTATTGAAAATAATTATCATAAGGGTGTGTTTGGTTTTGGTTATTGTGGTAATTACTAGTGATGAAGGTGTTTGTGTGATGAGCAAAGTGCTGTTGTTGTGAAGAGGGGTAGTGGTGGTAATTTTGAGAATTGAACTTGAGCAAACCAGAGAAGAAATTTGAGTAAGGGTCAGCCATGGTGATATGATGTGATGAAGATTTGTGAGAGAGAAGAATAGTTTTCTTTGCTTTTAGAGAGAGAGAGAGAGAGAGAGAGTACAAGATGACTGAAGAGTGTGTGAATGGTGAGAGAGTGATTAAAAAGAAGTAAAGGCAACAAGAGAAGAAAAGGGAAAATTAAATTAACAATATTAATTATAAATTTATATAGAGTAGAATGATGTAATTTTATTTATTTTAATTTTATTTTAAAAGATATTTGGATTGAGAGTATTGTGTGTGTATTAGGAAAACACCGTTAATTGGTCGTGTTTTATTTATGGAATCGTTAATTTCTTTCTATACGTATTTGCTGCATTAGGGTTAGCATATTGACTTAAATGCACTCCATCTTTTTCCTGTTTGACCTCTCCCCCTAGCTATAACTTTCCTCCATGAGTTTTGACCATTTTTATTTTTATTTTTACATTGCATCCAAAAAACTCAGAATCAATAAATTTATAGAAGGCTTTGAACATGTATTTATTATTCTTAGAGGAATTATGCTCTCATTATGTTGCTATTGGATTAATGACAATTCCTCCAGGATATACAAAGTCACATAGAATTTCTAAATAACAACTCTATAAATTCTTCCAAGAACATATAAAGATAAAATGTTTTTATTGAAAGATAAAGAAATATTTGGAAAAAATTATATATTTTAATTCAGAAATAGAAATACAAATATATAGAATCTTAAAGTCATAACACTTCATTAAGACACAATTGTTGGCTTTGAAAAACAGTTTTTTTAAAAATCTCATTCATATCCCTCACTCACTATCCTGCTCTCTTAATTTCACAACAAAAGTTTAAATTTTTTAATAATAAATCCTTAGAGTTTGAAAGAAAAATGCTTAATTAGAATGGCTTTTTGGTGGGTTTGGCTCTTTGGCTTGCGTACACCCAAATTTTTATTGTCCTTATTTCAAGAGGTCTGATACGATGGGGAGTATATCGGGATAATTTTCTATACCTTTTAATTGGATAGACTAAGTTAGAATATTAATATATTTGTTCAAATAGAGATAAAAATCTTATTAAATGGGTCAAGTATTGGTATTAATATCTCCGTTTCATACCCAACATATTGTCATTCCTAATATTTTGTTTGTAGTTCTCAAAATTTTAAAAATAAAAGCTACAAATCTACTAAGAATACACATATTAATAGGCAAAAAAAAATAATAATAATAACCCAATTACTTTTACAAATCTAGATTCAAGCAGTGGATATATAACCAAAATACTAAAGAAAGAAAAGAGAGAGGGGAAAAAAGTTGTCATGGGGAGGAATTTTCTCTAAATAATTATTAGAGAATTACTTTAAGAGTTTTTATGTATGGAACAAAATATATATATATATATATATATCACTTTATATGCTCGGGATTGAATTTTTATTTATTTTAAAGGAAGATCATTTATGAGTCTTCCAACATTTCTATAGAATTATCAATAATGCTACATTTTTGTCGAAGTAGCATTATTGAAGAATTATTTCATCCACCAAACCATCCAATTTTTTTTTGTTTAAATGAAATTCAATTACAATTACTTTATTTTAGCTGTCACATGCCCATACACACAGGTCATCGATTAGAGTTGGAAAAGAACTCAGGGAAAATGGTTTGAAAGGGGAGCAATTTTTGGTAGCGGTTATAAAATTTCTATAATCATCTTCTGTTTAATGAACTAATTAATTTATCCTAAAACTCTCGAGGGCTATTTAATGCAAAAATGAGCTATGCAAATTAATTTCTCTGTATTTTATAATTAGTGTGCTATTTCAATTTATATATAAATCATTAATTTTATATATTCCAATAGTTTCTATTAAAATTTAAAATAATATTTTATTTCTTTTTTGAATATTTCTAATCTAAATTAATCCCTTTTGAAACCCGATTAGACCTACATCCTCGGTTCCAATCATGGAGTGGGCTTAGGGATGACAGTGGGTAGGGTATGGTGCGGGTTTTTCATTACCAAACCCGCACCCGCATATGTAAATAAATTACCAAACCCGTACCATACTTATTGCGGGTTTTAATTTTCATTACCAAACCCGCACCGCATATAAAAATAAATTACCAAACCCGCATTGGTACCCAACGGATTTTTTGCGGGTTTTTAAAATATTGAATTACTTTGTGTTCTTAATAATATAAATTTTTTAATTAAATAATTTATTTTTAAATACTAGCTGTAGTTTTCACATTTGTTTTTCATTTGACATATACAACATGCAATGTATGTATATACAGTACATAGATAACATAATATATGAAAGACTCAGTACCATATGTTTATTTTTTTTTCATATAAACATAATTAAAACGAGTTATTCCCTTTATAATTATAATGATCTAAATTAGCCAACTCAATCGAAAATAAGCTAAAAAGTAATCACCAACCTTTGGTCATATTTTTTATGCTAAGTATAATGAAAGTGATGCTTACAAGGCTCAAGTGGTGTAAGTGTAATGAAGAAACAGGAAAGCTACTGAAGTTGCAGCAAACACTAGCTTATTTTGCTCATCTCATGTTTCTGATCATGTGAACTTAATCCAAATTTTTGTATTATAATTTTATAACAAGTGTGATTTAAAAAAAACAATAATAGTCATGCAAAAAATCTTCAGTTTGGGCAGGTTGCGGGCTGCGGTTGAGTGGGAGTGTGGAACTGTGGATTAGTGTTTTAGGTTTAGGTTTTGTTAGTTGTTTTTATATGAAAGTTTTTTTATATTGTCCTAAAAATATTAATTAATAAAAAATAATATTGCGGATATGCGGATACCCACATTTTTTTCTTATATACCAAACCCGCACCGCACCCGCAGCGGGTTCTGCAATTTAAATTACCAAACCCGCACCGCACCCACTAATATATTTACCAAATCCTACCCATTGCGGGCGAGTTTTTGCGGGTTTGCGGGTAAAATTGCCATCCCTAAGTGGGCTCCATCTAGCAGTCCATACCTAAATTGATCCCTCATTTTGAGACCTCATATTAAAGAATCTTGAACTTAGAGTTGACAAATGAGCAGGGGTTGAAAAAGCTCAACCATAATTTAGTCTTGAAAACAAAATTAGATCATTAATTCAAGATATGTTTGGTGTTGCGATTAGAAAAGTGTGATGAACAAATAATAATTCGTAAACACTGTTATGAATTTTTGATTTATACTAAAAAAAAATAATTGTGGTGCGTTTTTTTAATATTTTGATGGTTTGGAAAATTAAAATTTATAGTTCTTAAAAATTGTGTTTTGACTTGAACACAATTTTATTATCTCATCGCAGGTCAAACCATAATACCATTTATGAAATTAGATTTTTTTTCAAAATTATAAGAATATTAATAAATAACACTTGAATTGAGGTTGAACTTTTTCAAACCCAACCCATTTAACTCAAGATCATATTCTTAGAGTGAGAGCTTGAGACCAACATAATTAGATTAATTTTGTCAATTTATTAAATCATGCACTAGATAAGATTAATGTCTGGAAATTCGTATAAAAGATTAAGTTGAATATCTAATTAACAAAAAGATGTATAGTGTTTGTATACGAGATAGTATATTATGTTTCGGGTGTATATGACATATCTCTTACAATAGTTGGGTCCCACACAGTTATAAGACTCAGCTGTTACGAGAGAAATGTCATATACACCCGAAACATAATATAATTTTTCGTTTGTATACGGCTAGCAATGAGGTTGGGCATTTTAATTTGAGATTGGCTCCCATCCCAATGAATTTGTGTCAATAACTTTATTCGATTAACAAAATATAATAAAGTTTTTAGTTATTCACACAGCAGAGGCCAGAGGAAACAAGTAGTTTCAGCATTAGCCCAACAAATCTATTGGAATACGCACACATGTCGGCTTTGACAAGTTTCAATCAAATTCTTGCATGATATGTGCATTTACAATAGCCACGCGATTACACATTTATAAATTTAATTTCACATGCATAGGTTTTAAGGTTTCAAACGTTTTATTCTTTTAATACTAATTAATGCTATATTTTTTTTACATAATGATACAAGTTCTTAGATCAAGTGATTTAAAATTAAGGTCTCGTGTTTGAAAATAAAATGATAAAATGTTTAGTTACTTGGTTAAAGTTAATTAAATGAATTTTTTTTTTTTTTTTTTTTAGGGGATGGTAAACATCCCAACCATGATTTAACACTTACAAGAGTAGCGATAAGAATGTTTTAGGATATTTACAAAAAAAAAAATGATAGATCAATCCAAAATTGATGCCTAACATTTTTTTTAATCGTTGAAATCTCATTGCCAAATCACATTTTACGGGCTTAAACGGAGCAGGTAAAATCTATGACTGTCCCAGATTCTTATAAAAAACACATTCTATGGATTCGAACTCAATACCTCAAGATCAGATCATGAGCCCTACACCATTAAACCACGTCCCTTGAGGACGACGATGCCGGTGAGTTATTCCCCTTTAATAAAAATCCTAACATTAAAGGAGAATGACCCACAGCAAAATAAGAGCTACAAAAGGAAAAAAAAAAAAAGAATTAGAAGAAGAAGAAGAAGGAGCAGGAGCAGCAGCAGCAGCAAAATATATATAATTTTTCTTTAGTTGCCCTAAAATTAGACATAAATTCTCAGTTGGTCTTTATATTTTTAAATTAAAATTATCTATTTGTAAATGTGTATATCTCTTTTGTTATACTATCAAATGCTCCATTTTTAAGGAGGGGGGGAGAAAATGACTTTTTGGAGAAGAGTGGTAAACATCTCGGCCATTAGTCATGAGATTAATCAAATTCTTTCAAAAAATAATATTTAACAATAACAAAAGTAAACACATATATGGATGTTTTAGATTAATTTTCAAAAAATATGAAAACTAATTAGGAATTGATGCCAAACCTAAGGACTAAAGCAAAATTTACCCACCAAGTAATAACAACCAAAAAGGAAAAGGCAAAACAGCTATTTACCCTTAATTACATCCTTGAAACAGAAATATAGCAGTACTCCAGTTAATAATATCCTCAGTGATTAGGTGTGAAAGTTGAGATGCATTCAGTATGAAGCAAAACCCAAGTCCATTTGTCAGTTTCCACCTTTTCTTCTCCAAAGTGGGATATTAGTATTACCACAATTTTATAAGATTTTTTTTTTAAAAACGTTGGAAATCCCGCCGTCAAATCACTTGACTCTGATTTAAGCGGAGCAGGTAAAATCTTTGACTGTCCCGAGTTCTTATAAAAAATACACCCCCTAAATTTAAACTCATGACCTAATAATTAAAATTTAAACTTTTTAGTCACCAAACCACACCTCCGGAGACTGAATATGAAAAGATGTTATAACTTAAACAGTGGATCAATTAAATGATAGATAAAAGTTGATTTGAAGTAGAGAAAATGTCATTTTGCCAACTAAAAAATGTACCTTTTTAAGAGTAATTTTGATTGCCTTTAGTTCGAAATCTCACTTTCAAACATAAGCATATCTTAGCTGCTGGTACCTTGTACAGTGGTCATGAGCAGTGTGAGTGCATTAATAATGTGCTTTAAAAGCAAATCTAACTAATAGGACAAATCTTTTAAAGTGTGAATACGATCCCCTTATGTTGTCTCTAGAACTTAAAAAAATAAATTTACTGATATACCTTTTTGATCCATATATCTCCACACATAATTAAGTGTCAATAAGAAGACTACTATTATGGCTACACGACAATTGCTATAGTTTAGTTATTTAATTCAATAAAAACTTAGGATAGGCGGGATAATGTTATGAACAAAACAAGCAAGAGAATATTATAACAATTTTATAGTTTTTTTTTAGGAGATTGTTGGTCTGTTGAAATATCAAATGGGTCTGATTTTTCTAAATATATATATATATATTTTAATCTAGAAAATAAGTGAAACTCTCTTATAATGTTTGGTGAAACTAAACAAAATTCTTTTCATATTTTAAAATTAAACGAAACTCACATAATATTTAAAAATTATCATAAAAAAACCTGAATCCCGATCGAGATTGAGATCTCTAACTATTCGATTTAGGATTCGGGATGATTTTTTTATCCTGATTCAAAAATCGATAAGGATTCAAAACAGGATAAGACGAGATCGATTTGTGATAGGACACTCGGATTATCTTCGTACCTCATATTTTATAATAAGAATTAAAATATTTATAGGAAAACTCCCAGGGAATTTATCTTAGTATCACAAAATATCAAGAAATTTTGTATAATTTTTCCTTTTTTATATGCATAGTTATGGACATTTGTGTATACAACAACAACACACATCAGAGAGACCTTGGAGATTTGGACCTAAATAGGAAAGACGTGCTTCAAAACTATTATTAGATACTGATTAAGAAAAAAATCAATTTTAATTGATAATTTTAACTTGGGGGCGGTTAAATATCGATCAATATCCAATTTTAGTTGATATTTATTATTTGTAGGTGATTATAGCATTTGAAATCTTGCTCCATTAACTCATCATATAAATTAAATAAAAAAAAAAATTATCCACAATTTTATTACAAATTGATTACACTCAAAAGATACACGCGATTATTGCAGTATAAATTGAGATGTCAATCCCACGGAGAGATTAAAAGGCACCGAATCACTTAGCAAACACGTTAAAGACAACTAATAGAAAATAAAGTTTTTAATTGAGGCAGATGTATGAAAATAACTTAAATTTATCAATAGGTAAAAGAATGTAAGATATTGAGAATCTCTCTCATGTTTCACTCATTTTCTTATTCTTTTGATTCTTGTAATTACTCAATTGCAAGTTTCACATCCCAAACAAGCAATTGGAAGATATGTCAATTATACAAATAAGAAATTCTAAAGTAATTAGCATTCTCATCTCTTTTGTTAAACAAGTAGATATACTATTGTTACAACCTATCTTAAGATGACAATATACCCGGAAGTAATATCGCAACAATAAATTAACTCACAAAATAACATACCAACGACAGTTATTTTCTCCAAAACGCACATAGAACAAACATGACTAATCTTATATGGGAGTTGATAAAATACAACTTCTAGAATATAAATCAATAAAGATGAAGAAGAATAAGAAACTAATTTTATTAAACATTGAAGTTCAATTATTAATCAAAAGATAAGAAAGGAATTACATATTAAGAGTTCATCAATAACCTTTGCCTTAAAGCTTAGTTCTCCATGGAATGAAGAACCATCATCTTTTATCAACATCTAATCCAAGTCTATCCCTCTTAGAATGAGGGTTTTAGCTTCGTTTTATAAGAAAAATATTGATATGGGTTTTATACAACCCAAATAGGAATGGAAAAATGTATAGAATCAGAATTTATACTCAAATTCATAATTCGAGTTCAAACGCCCCTCAAACGCAACTTACACATCCAGTTAAAATCTTCCTAAGCTTGTATTTGTACTTGGATTAAATCCCTCGGAAAATGTTTGTATTTGTACTTGTATTAAAACCTTCTTAAAGCTTGCTATTTATAGCAAAACTTAGATAATTTTTAATTAATAAAAATTGTAATCAACTTTTAAATTGGCTTAATCTAATTTGTCCAAATATGTATAATTAGGTGTGACTAATCTCCATTGTCTCCCACTTAGATTTAATCCAATTAAATCGTGCCAAGGATTAAGAAATGGATTAGTTCAATGTTTGCCACTTTGATTTAATCCAATTAAATCAAGCCAAAACCACCTATTATTACATACTTACAATTACCATAATATCCTCAAATGGTAGAGATAATTATGATTTTATAACGAAGGGGGGGAATCCTTGCGGGGCTACGTCGCTCGCTTCAACAAAGAAAGGATAACTATTGTAGATCTCCATCAGCCAACCGCTGTGGAGGCTTTTAGAAATGGGTTACTCTCTGAGAGTGGACTATACAAAAAGTTAACCCAAATTCCGATGCTATACAATGGACCAATTCATGGCACGAGCCCTAATTGAAATCAGGTGGGAAGAAGACAAGAGGAATAAAAGGAAAGATAATTCCTCCACCTTGCAAAATGAAAGAATGCACCATGCTCCCAAACGACATAAAGAATTTGCAAATATGATGCCTCACATCTTTCAGATAAGAGGAATCATCAAAGAAAAGAGCATCAACCCCTTCGTAAAGATTTTGATCGGTGACCGCTACCATACAGAGCCCATGAGAGAACTTCAGCTGACAAACCAAGGCTCTCAGACTATAATTTTTCTATTTCCCTAGGAGAATTAGTTTCGATCCTTAAAAAGATGGGGATGGAGGTGAGATGGCTCCCACGCAACAGAGAAAGTTCAAAAAAGATGGACACCAATAAATGGTACGAATTCCATTGAGACTACGGCCATACTATAACTGAATGCGTAGCATTGAAGCTGAAGGTCCTGGAGCTGCTGAACAAAGGATTCCTAAGGGATTTACTTACGGAGAAATGGAAAGCTACCTTAGCCCGAAAAATGAAAGAGATGGCCAAGGAGAAGCTCCAATCTACCTCCACCAATTGACACACAGTGAATTTCATATCAGGAGGATCAGAAGTCGGTGGGATTTCCTACTCAGCAGTCAAAGGGCATACCAGGATTGTCACTCTACAATGTCCATGGAGATGATGTTTACCAACCTGATCGTGGAGTTTCCAAACGACAGCGACTCCGGTAGTATGAATCCACATCTGATGCTTTTGTGATCTCCTTACAAGTGGCAAAGTTTATGATCAAATGAGTACTAGTGGACACAAGATCTTCGGCCAATATCATCTTCGTTACAGCCCTTGCAGACATGAGAGTCGAACTGAAAAAAGTAAACAGGCGAATGACGGTGTTGATTGGGTTCAGTGGTGAATAAAAATTTACCATGGAAGAAATAACTCTTCCAGTCTACGCGGTGGGGGGGGCATCAATAAGATGACTACTTTCTTAGTCTTAGACTGTCATTCAACATACAATCTTATCATTGGTAGACCATGGATTCATGAGATGAGGGCAGTGTCATCTATTTATCACCAAGTTCTGAAGTTCCCTACAAATGAGGGATTCAGGAAATAAGGGGAGATAGGGCTGTTTCGAGAGGCTGCTACCGGACGACATTGAAGGCCAAAACTCATTCTACATAGCAATTACAGAACGGACCTCACTGTATGGAGTCGACTCTACCGACAACATTGAAGAACTTGATGAGGTTTGAATTCATTTTAAGCATGCAGATCACAAAACGCAAGTAGGTACAAATCTGGATCCCAAGCTACGAGCAGAGTTGGTTGATTTTTTGCTAAAACGACATGACCAATTCATATGGTCACACAAAGATATGACTGGGATCGACCCTGAATTGATTACCCATCAACTCCATGTAGATCCAGACTACCCTCTTGTTAGACAAAAGAGGATAAAGTTCGCCCCAGAGAGGAATCAAATTATCGATGAAGAAGTTCAAAAATTACCGCAGAATGGTGCCATCAAGGAAGTCCAATTCCCAGAGTGGCTAGCCAATGTGGTGGTGGTGCGAAAGAAAAATAGAAAGTGGCGAGTCTGTATTGATTTCACAGAATTGAACAAAACTTGCCCAAATGACTCATTCCTTTACCTCACATCGATTCAATGGTTGATGCTACAGCCGAGCATGAATTGTTAAGTTTCATGTATGCATATTCTGGCTACAATCAAGTCCTTATACATCCATACGACCAATAGAAGACTGTCTTTGTCACCAATAAAGGTATTTTTTGTTACAAGGTAATGCCATTTGGCCTCAAAAATGCTGAAGCCACCTACCAATGAATGGTCAACAAAATATTCTCTCAACAGATTGGGAAGGGAAAGGAAGCCTACATAGACGACATGTTGGTGAAGTCTTCAAAATCAGAACAACATATAGAGCACTTGGAAGAAGCATTCAATATAATGAACATGTATGAGATGAAGTTAAACCCAACTAAATGTGCATTTGGAGTCGCTTTAGGGAAATTCTTAGGATATGTTGTCACTCGACGAAGAATAGAAGCGAATCCAGACCAAATCAAATCTGTACTTGATATCTCTTCTCCTTCCAGCCCAAAAGATGTCATGCGACTATCAGGGAGAATTGCTGCTTTAAAGAGGCTCATCTCCAAGTCGACAGCCAAGAGTTTTTTGTTCTTCTCAGCTATTAAAAAAGCAAAATACTTTGAATGGACTCTAGCATGTGAAGAAGCTCTAAAAGAACTCAAGTGGTACTTGACTTCTCCATCTCTATTGTCAAAACCACTCGAAAATGAAAGGCTTTTCCTTTATTTAGAGTCTAAGAACAAGCTCTGAGTGCACTCTTGATCAGAGAAGAAAATGGGACAGAACTCTTAGTCTACTATGTGAGCAAGACACTACTTGATGCGGAGTCATGCTACCCACATATGGAAAAATTAGTGTTGACCTTAATAATAGCCGTAAGGAAGCTACAACCCTATTTTCAGGGCACCCAATCAATGTTTATTCATCATACCCCTTGAGGAGCGTACTTCAAAAACCGGACCTATCTGGAAGATTAACAAAATGGACAGTGGAACTAGGAGAGCACGACATCACTTACCTCCCTAGAACAGCCATCAAATCATAAGCCTTGGCATATTTCGTAGCCGAATTCAGTCCCAGACTACAGATTATCACTGGTCTGGAAGTGAATTCAATCCAATCGAAACCCTCCTGGAAGCTCTCAGTTGATAGATCCAGTAATAAGAAAGGTTGCGGTTTTTAGGTTGTAATTACTTCTTCTGACGGTGATATACTACAACAAGCGATCAAATGCGGTTTCAAAGTTACCAATAATGAGGCTGAATACGAGGCATTGATAGCAGGTCTCAGTTTAGCTAGAGAACTTGGAGCAAAGAAGATTGAAGTCAAGTTTGATTCTCAATTGATTGTCAACCAATTCCAAGATTCATATCAAACACGAGATCCTCATATGAAATCCTACCTAGAGAAATTGAAAGAAATCCAGTTGACGTTTGAGGAGCTTATGATAACTCAAGTGCTGAGAAGTGAAAATTCTCAAGCAGCTGAATTGGCTACCCTTGGATCAACAATGCACGGAGACAAACCTCAATCTATTCCAGTCGTATACTTGAACTGGACAGAAATTTGGAAGGAAGATAAGGAGGTCGCCTCCATCACCTCGGACGACTCGTGGATGACACAACTTTTGAAAAATCTGCAATAGGGGCTACTTCCGAAAGATAAAACTGAAGCAAGGAGAATTCAGAGGTAGGCCACAAGGTTTACCTTATTCGACGGTCAATTATTGAAGAGGTCATTCTCTGGACTCTACTTAAAGTGCCTTACTCATGAACAAGCGCAACATGTGTTGTCAGAACTACATGAAAGGGAATATGGAAATCATTCTAGAGGTCGTAGTCTTGCATTTCGAGCCCATTCGACAGGTACTATTGGCCTATAATGAGAAATGACTCGGCAAAGTACATACAGAAATGTGAGAAATGCCAGAGGTTTGCCCCAATTTCACACATTCCTCATGAGAAGCTAAATCTCATCTTATCCCCATGGCCATTCATGAAATGGGGAATGGATATAGTAGGGAAACTCCCAACAGCCCCGGGAAAACGAGTCTACATACTGGCTCTAACAGATTATTATTTAAAGTGGATTAAAGCAGACTATTTTGACAAGATACGAGATAAAGAAGTCCAATCATTCGTATGGAAGAACATCATATGTCGATTCGGCATTCCCATAGAGATTGTGACCGATAATGGTTCACAATTCATTAGTCATCATTTCCAAGACTTTTGCAAGAATTGGGGAATTAAATTAAGTTTTTCAACCCCACGTTTCCCATAAGCTAATGGTCAAGCCAAGTCTTCCAACAAAACCATTTCGAACACTTTAAAGAAAAGGTTGGAAAAGGCAAAAGGATCACGATGAACTTCTTGGAGTCTTGTAGTCCTACAGAACAACTATCCGTTCTTCTACAGGGGAAACTCCTTTCTCTCTGGCATTTGGAACAGAAGTAGTGATACTAACTGAAGAAAGCATTCCATCTCCACGCTACCAATGACTCAGTGATGATTCGAATCGACAACTTATGAATTTTAACCTTGATACAATTGATGAATTGAGAGATCGTGCATCCATTCGACTAGCAGCATATCAACAAAGAATGACCAGATACTTCAACAAAAATATCAGAAGCAGAACATTCAAGGAAGGGGATTGGGTACTACGAAAAGTTTTCCATAATACCAAAGAAGCTGGAGATAGTAAATTAGGACCAAATGGGAAGGTCCATACATTATCACAAAGGTCGTTGGACATAGAGCCTATAAATTACAAACGACAAAGGGGAGACAAATTCACAAAAGTTGGAATGAGATTCACCTTAAACGATTATACCGGTAATGTATGCATGCTTTTGTTTAAGTTTGAAGAATAAAAGTAGATTACTGCTTTATGTCATATGGTTCAATAAAATAACAAAAATCCATTTGTAGATAATCCCAAAATACCATTTAACCGTTTCATTGTTCAAAATACAAAAAGACAACAACATAAAGTAAAAAATGCAAATGGTTTAAGTTTCCGGAACTTCTTCCGGGATAACATCAACAACAACTTTGACATCAGAAGCAAGAATTTCTTCAACTTTTCCAACAGACTCAAACTCCATTCGACCAGCTTCTTCACTCTTCTTCTCTTTATCTTCAACTCCTGCCACCTCCTCAGCATCAATAATTTCTTTCCCAGCCTCATTGGATTCTACTTCTTCCCCCTTCCCTTCCACATCACCTTCATTGGATAAAGAAAGCCCTGCAACTAGTCGATCATACTCTCGAATCCACTTCTGTGGTTCCCATACGATGGTTTTTCCTTCAAGGAAATCCTTCATCAGATTACTCCTTTCTCTCATCATGGACTCGAGAGTAATCCATTCAATCTGCTCAACTAATTCTCCATTCTTCTTCCTCATATTGTCGAGTGCATCTTTATAACCTTCAATTGTAGCCTCAAAAACTTCCCTCTCCACCCTAAGAGTGGCCCTTGCATCCTTCAACTCCTTTTCCATCTCTGTACTCTTCTTTTCAATTGCTGACTTCAATTGTATCACTTCCTTTTACTTCTTCTGATTCGACTCAACGTATTGATGCATATATAAATTACACTCCATTGCCTGAGATAAATATTAAGTTAGACACCATTCGACAAAATTTATAAAATAAATTTTGAGTTTATTTACTTACTTGATAAGTCAGAGCCGCAACCTTCTTCATTGTTTCAACGGGACCAATCTTGGATAACCTTTGTTCATCATCCTCCAACAAGATCTTCTTAATGAAAGGGTTAAGGCTCGACGGGTCCGAGATAGCAGTCGACCCTGATGGAATCTTGACAATGATATTATCAATGTCCTCTTCAATTTCATCAGCTTTCCTTTTTGCTATTTTAACAACCATTTCAGTCGACTGCCCCTTAATCTTAGGAGTTCCAATCGACGCCGTTTTTTTAGTTTAGGAACCTCAACCTCTGGTTCCTTCACCTTAAGCTCCATAGCCTTCTACAATTCTTCAACTCATTAATAGAAGATACCTTAACGGGTTCTGACATTATATTCTCTTCTGCTTATAACATTTCATTTGGAGTTAAAGGTTTTATAAAAAAATTCATTTCCGTATAATTCTCGAATCGACCAAGTATAGTATATGACTACCAATACATGTTTACAAAGTGCCAAAGGGGTAGATATACCTTATGATTCGAAGATTTCTTTCCACACTAAACTTGCCCTTAATCTCTTTTCTACCAAGACGATTCTCCAATATCGTTGTTCGGCTGGAAGAGCAAGAAGAGCTTTAGTATTAGATATGATCTGGGGGGTTCTGTCAAACAATTTATTTCGAAACGGACCTGCAGAACAAGTAATCAACTTGTTAACTTAATACGACAATCGTATTCATGAGATGTTACAAATAAAAAGGTATGATACTCACTAATTAAACTCCAATACTCTGAGATATGACCCATTCCAATCGACCCAAACACACTCTCACCCCTCATAAAGAAATAATCTGACTGTCAGTTCCCCCTATCATTTGTTGGAAGCCCCATGACTAAATGTTCCTTCTTTTGACGAAGATACAAAGTATATCTCCCTTTCTCAGACAGATGCTTCTTTAAGTAGTATGTGAATACTAAATCTTTTACCTCAAAAAACACTCATAATTCAAAAGCCACACATTCAATCGACAACAAGATCCTCCAAGCGTTTAGCATCAACTGAGAAGGAGCAATCCCATAATGGTCCAAAACTTCCCATACTAACCTCGGAATAGGGAATCTAAGCCCATCAGCAAAAGTTCATTCATAAAACCCAACCAATCCATCCGGGGATTTTGTAATCTATTCTCTCAGTCGACAAGGGTAATTTCAATTCCATAGAATCAGGGAATCTATACTTACACCTAATTTCCCTCATTGATTTTTCTGTCATACAACTAATAGGGTTCTTAGTTAGCAAGTTCGTTGGTTCACTAGTGCTAACTGTCCCACTCGACTCTCCCATAGCTGATAAAGTCCTAAGAGGTATTGCATCCATAGGAGTTTCATGCGATAATACCGTAACTGGACCGACCTCAATAAGATCTTGATGCGACCATTCCCAAAGTGATTTATCTTCACTCGACTCACTTGAGGATACTTCAACATATTTATCTATTTGAGCTCCAAAGCTCTCTAAGGATTCTCCACTCGACATCTTTCACTCGAAAAACATACAAACAAATAATTTCTAGAAAATTGGTTTCCTATGGATCAAACTCCTACTCAAATTCAAACAACACATAACATCCACTAACAACACTACAATTCAAAAGATCATAGAACCTATTTTGGCTAAGAATAGATTGAAGCTACTATATGAACATTCAAAGTAAAATAAGAACACGAAGAAAGTTTTGAATAATACATTGGAGCCTTGAAGCTTTTCTCCCAACTCGTGGATCTTTGTGAATGAAGCAAATAACCCATGAGGTCTCTCTTATACTATATTTTGGTGATTCATTTTCCCGCCAAAATAGTGCCTCGTTATTTGCATTATGGTTTACTTCATTTAGAGACACATGGAAGATCTAGAATCCTTTAATTTGGTGTCATCGAATGGAGATAAAAAATACAACCAGGCTTGTCACAATTAAATATTTTTCAATCGACGTGACATCAACGAAATGCTTTCCACCAGTGGCATTCCCATTTGACACGACAACATCAAAAATCTAAACACGTGTAATGTAATTACTGACACTACATCAAGTGTAAGGTTGATATCAATGGTGCAATCACTCGATTCAACATTTAAGCAATGCCTGATACGAGATTCATAACCATTCGACACCACATCGAGTGTAATGTTAGTAAATGTTGCATTTTCATTTGACACGACATCCATGGAAGGCCTGTAACAAGTTATTCTCTCCATTCGACACGACGCCAATTGAGGTAGATACCAGAATTGTTTTCATTTAACACGATATTTTTGGAAAGATAGATCTAAGAACTTTGTGCACTCGACACCACGTCAAGCGAAAGATCAGTACCCTTGGTGTATCCATTCGATACGACATCCATGCAGGGCTTGACATAAGATCTTCTCGCCATTCGACATAACGCCTAATGAAATATAGATACCATAGTTGTTGGCACTCGAGACGATATTTCTGGAATTCGCACAAAAATATTGGCTACTCGGAACATCTAGAATAAGCCTAGATACAATATCTCTAACCACCAGATACGACATCAATTTTAACAGACACCAAAAGGAGGTTGCATTTGACACAACTTCAATTTAAGACTATGCATTCGACACGAAATCAATAGAAGACCAGGAAAGAAGTAGTTTTCTTAAGACTCAACACTCATGTAGAGTCATGTTAAAGACCTAGACTTCCTCGGTCCAGACAACACATGACGAGTGAAAGATAATCATGAACCTTCATCTAGTTCAATCGACCCGAGACATCCCCCATGAGACTCATGTCGAGTCAAGTTGAAGACCTGGACTTTCATAGTCTAGACAACACATGTCGTATGAAATGAACTTCTGGACCTTCATATGGTTCAGTCGACCGAGGACATCCCCCATGAGACTCATGTCGAGTCAATTTAGAGACCTGGACTTTCATAATCCAGACGACACATGTCGTATGAAATGAACTCCTGAACCTTCATCCGGTTCAGTCGACCGGGGACATCCTCCATGACTCATGTTAGTCAAGTTGAAGTCCTGGACTTTCATAGTCCAAACGACACATGTCTTATGAAATAAACTGTTGAACCTTCAACTAGTTCAAGTCGAAGACTAGGACTTCCTCTGTCCAGATGACGCATGTTGTATGAAATAAACTCCTGAACCTTCATATAGTTCAGTCAACCAAAAATATCCCTTATAGACTCACGTCGAGTCAAATAGAAGACATGGACTACTCTCGGTCCAGACCACTCAAGTCATGTGCTCCTGAACCTTACTCAAGTTCAGTCTATTAGGGAACTCATATGGATTAATGTCGAATCAAGTTCTTGAAGCATGAACTGTATATTTAGAAAACGCCAAAGACTATACAGCTGTTCAAATATGTAAGAGACTTTAGCAACCATATTGAACCATGTATTGACACAGACGACAGAAGGTAATGCTTACAGCCATGCATTCTTAGCATCTGCTCTTAAATTTTGTTTCATACGACACATATATAGAAATACTTTCTAAATCAAAAGACTTTTTGACTTAGAGAGTATGAGACAAACCATACAGGCCAAAATTGGGCCGAGGGCAAAACCGTCTTTTCACTTCGAATCCAATACTGAATAAGGCCCATAGACAAAGGTCCAACTGGGAGTCTGAATACCAAAAAGCCTAGGGTAAAGCCCAAAGAAACCTGATTCCACTTGCAGATAAAGATTAACATATAAAGCCAA
Source organism: Zanthoxylum bungeanum (assembly GCA_019454045.1). NCBI lineage: Eukaryota > Viridiplantae > Streptophyta > Magnoliopsida > Sapindales > Rutaceae > Zanthoxylum > Zanthoxylum bungeanum. Next base: position 21,012 of record SKCR01000103.1, read on the forward strand.
GCCAAGAAACAAAATATAAATATATCACAAATCATTACCAACTATTTCCTTCTTTTCCCAAACATGATATATATCCTCCACATGCAAAGATTCATGATCACTGAAAGTTTACATTTTAAACATGTTATGGGGACCTCCCCATGTGCTAAACCAAAGAAATCATATTTATCCACCAATAAATAGAAGCGGAATTCAGAGTGTAAGGCATTGAAGCTTCTCCACTCTCATACAAACTTCTATTCTCTGACACAAGATCTCAGAGCTTCACATTTCCTAAACAGTTTCCTCCGCCCTCATGCCCACCTAAAGAAATTTAAGGTAATAGCAAACCTTGCTTTCATATTTTACTTATTCACTACTCATTTCATTACTACTACTAACTTGAGCGTCTGAGTGCCCCCGGCACCCACCACACCTGTGGGTAGTCTACTCCCGCTCACTCTATCTTTGTTTTCCAGGATCGCTAATGCCCCCAACCTAAAAATTCTCGATTGTGGACCTCAGTCGAAATCCATCATCCATAGGTGGTGACTCCTTTATTCTCCGATTTAGTCCTCCGTAGGCTATTCCATACTCTCTACGGGCTGCGAGCCTAACAGTGTCATGGTTGCCGAATATCATAGGCATTGTGGTAAACCCCATTTCACTCATACATGATCCATTGACCTATCGTAGTGCAATAGAAGATACTGATAAATAGGAATGACTCAAAGCCATGAACCTCGAGATGGAGTCTATATACTCCAACTCAGTCTGGGAGCTTGTAGACCAACCTGATGGAGTAAAACCCATATGTTACAAGTAGATCTACAAGAGAAAAAAGAGGAATAGATGAGAAAGTACAGACTTTCAAGGCTAGACTAGTGGCAAAGGGTTTTACCCAAAAGGAGGGAGTTGATTATAAAGAAACTTTCTCACCAGTAGCCATGCTTAAATTCATCAGGATTCTTCTTTCCATTGTCGCATATTATAATTATGAGATTTGGAAAATGGACGTCAAGACTGCATTCTTGAATGGAAATCTTGATGAGAATATCTATAGGGGTACAACCAGAGGGGTTCATTACCCAAGGTCAAGAGCAAAAAGTTTGCAAGTTGCAAAGGTCCATTTATGGACTTGAACAAGAATCTAGATCATGGAACATAAGATTTGATACTACGATCAAGTCTTATAACTTTGAGTAGAACATCGATGAGCCTTGTGTCTACAAGCGCATCACTAATGGGAATGTGGTTTTCCTTGTGTTATACGTCAATGATATTTTACTCAATGGGAATGATGTAAAGATATTATCGGACCTGAAAATATAGCTAGCTAACCAATTCCAAATGAAAGATTTGGGAGAGGCAAGTTATGTACTTGGGATCCAGATCATTCGGGATCACAAGAAACGAATGTTAGTAATGTCTCAAGCGACCTATATCTCGACAAGATTCTTATGTGATTTGGTATGTAGAATTCCAAGAAAGCTAATTTACATTTCAGACATGAAATTCATTTGTCTAAGGAACAGTCTCCTAAGAAACCTCAAGGAGTTGAGGAGATGAGATATATACCATATGCTTCAGCAGTTGGAAGTCTTATGTATGTTATGTTATGCACAAGACCAGACATCTATTTTACAGTGAGAGTAGTCAGTAGGTTTCAATTCAACCCATGATTTAGATCATTGGGCAACGGTGAAACATATTCTTAAGTATCTTCGGAGAACGAGAAATTATATGCTTGTATATACAAGTCAGGATATGATTCTGAGAGGATATACAGACTCTGATTTTCAGACAGATGTCGATTCTAGGAAATCAACATTGGGATCAGTGTTCACCATATGTGTTGGGGCTATAGTATGGAAGAGCATAAAGCAATCTTGTATTGCTGACTCCACTATGGAGGCTGAATATGTAGCAGCTTATGAAGCAGATAAGGAATAAGTATGGCTTCGTAAGTTCTTGGCAGATCTGGAAGTTGTCCAGATATGGATAGACCGCTCACACTTTATTATGATAATAATGGTGTAGTGGCGAACTCCAAACAACCAAGAAGCCACAAGAGGGGTAAGCATATTGAGAGAAAATAGCACCTCATCAGGGAGATAGTGCAGAGAGGAGATATCGTTGACACATAGATTCCATCCCCAGATAACTTGGCTGATCCATTTACAAAGACCTTATCGGCTAAAGTGTTTGAAGGTCACCTAAAGGGTTTAGGATTACATGAAATGTCTCATTTACTCTAGTACAAGTGGGAGTTTGTTGGGATTTATGTCCTAAAGCTTCATGTGTTGTAAACGGAATTCATTATTGTAATAATAATAAATGTATTATTCAGCTTATCAAAATTGTTTGATTTATATCGCATATTGTCCAACTATCTTGTTTATCTTGATTAGGATTGGGCATCGGATCGGGTCAGATCCGAATCGGATCGAATCGAATCGGATCTGGTTCTTGAATCTGATCAAATTGTGTTCGGTTCATTTTTTCGAATTTCGGATCGAATCAGATAAATTTGATAATTATCGGATCGAATCAGATTTTCTCTGATTTGATAACAAATCCGAATCCGATAGAGAATCTGATTTGATAACAGCTCCAAATCCAATAGAGAATCAGATTTCATAATAAATCCGATAGTATATTCGTTTTGATAACAAATCCGATTTTACAACGGATCCAATTCGAGAAATTGACCCGAAAATTTATAAATTCATAACAATTTTATTGAATCGGATCGAATAACTTCATATTCAAATCAATTTTATCAAATCAGATCCATTATCGAATCAGATCCATTATCAAATCGAATCCACTATCGAAATCATTATCAAATCGGATGCTCTATCGGATTTAGATCTGTTATCAAATCGAATTTATCCGATTTGTTAAGATATCAAATCGGATCAAATAAATCCAATTTGATTTGATAGTTATCAGATCAAATCTGATCCAATCCGATCCGATAAGGACTCAAAATCTGATCGAACCAAACAAATCCATTCTTATCGAATCGGATCGAATTTGGATTCGGTCCGATCCGATCCGAATCCGATAATGCCCACCCCTAACCTTGATTACTCTTGTATCTTCAGACTTAGTGTATGTTTGATGCATAAGAGGATTTAAGTCTGGAGTTAGTAATCTAAATAGTCTATAAAGAGGAAACAAATATGGTACTTTATTTATGGTTTATCTATAGTTGCGGTCCATTCTATACTTGTATGATGACCTTGATCCGGGATCGTTCATATAGTGACATGGGAATGGATGCACCTTGTATGATGAGATCATATAGGACTAGACTCAAATAAATACCAATTTGTTTTAATATGTGTTAACCGAAGAAATTTATTTTGTCTAATAGATGGTCATATATGGATTTGATCTTAATCTTGAGTGTATTATGAACTCCTGCATGAGAGGCTATGTCCTTTGATTTACTATGGTGAGGTTGGTGTTGCATTCCCAGCCAATAACTACGTATTTTGGGGATATGGTTTGGTGTGTAGCTGGGAACGTTTTACACAGATATGGAATTCAGTATTTCTTACGAGAAGCAGAAGAATATCTTTTTTAATAGTTGATTTTAAGCACTCAACTTTTCTATTATGAATAGAAAGTTTTATGTTCGTAATTGTTATGAATTAATTGTTCGTTATAGAATCAATGGTGCTTAAGAGACAAAATATTTAGAAGAATGGACTTTTGACCCGACTCTATTTATGAATATATCGATGGACATCGAAGTTGTTCGGTTTATTTTATCTATATACGGTAATGGGAGTTCAACTTCGAGTTTTTAGTAGAATAACGCAGAGTTAATAATTCATAATATTTGATTAAAGAGTTTAATTAATATTTTGGAATTATTGGAGCTCAGAACCGTAGGTCTATTTGGTCTCCGTGCTAGCTCGATTAACTATAGAAAACCTAATAAAATTAGATTGTCTAATTATATGCTCACTTTATATTTATATATTATTAATGTGATTAATAATATTTATTGTCACAAATGGAAACTATGTTTAATTAGTTTAACTTAATGTTTTCTAGAATTCTTTGATTATGAGATAATTAAGTCTTGATTATGAGATAATCAAGTTAGTAATAATTATAAGATAATTACTACAATATAATTGAAGGTAAATAAATCATTATTAAGATATTGATTTTTATTTACCATTGGAGACAAAGCCATATGGCTTACCATATCATCCAAGTAATTATGTCTATTAGGTGGCAAGTATACACCGAATATATTTCTCATTAGCTAATGTATTTTATGCTTTGGTATGACCTCCACATTTATGTGTTTGTCATCTAAAGAAAGCATTAGGTGCTTAATGACAAAGTCCTTGTCTTTAGCTTATCATTTCTTATGTTTTGGTATGGCATTCACATTTTTATTTTGGCCATTGTAAGAAAGCATTGGATGCTTAATGACAAGGTTAGTTGGCTTGTGTAAGAGAATATAATCTCTATCATTTTTCTCACTTCATAAGGTTAACATTTTGCAAACATTCACACAATTGTTGTGAGAAAGATTTGAGAGAAAATAAAGAGAGTTCAAACATTCACAAGTGTTGTGAGAGTGTTTCAAATTCCTAAAGCCAAACATAAATTGTGACATCTTGATTCTCTAAATCGTTTAGAGTTTAATATTTGTGAGTGAAGCCAACACTTTCATTTGTTAGTTATGAGTCATAGTTCGAAAGATCAAGTTGTTGATCCAAGTGTTGGACAACAAATGATTGATTTCGACTACTACAACAAAGGGAGAGGGTAAAAAAATAATTTAAATATACATACCGGACTCGGTGCCACCACAAACAACTTCCGCCGTGCTAGGGAAATTCAATTCCTATAATTTTCTCCCATTTTCCCTCTTCTTTTAGATGAATGAATAATAACCCTTATTTATACTATGGGCTAATGGCTTTTTATTTCTCTTCTTGATTTATTTGGTTCTTTGTAGAGGAGTTTAGGGACTTAGTAGATATTTAGAGCTATTGGGCCATTTAGGGCTATTGGACCAAATTGAGAAGGGTAATAGGCTCATGGATCAAAATAGTAATTCCATTTTTACTCTCCATTCACGTCACTATGCAAATATCCTGGAGAAATAACCAAATTCGACCTAATTTTATTCAAAATTTGGAAAAATATCCAACATCAATGTTGTAGAACTTTGTCTTAGAGTTCCGGAGATATAAAATTCACAAGAATCTGAAATTATATGAAAACATTATGCCCCAGATACTAAGAACTGTCAGGAAAAGAACATAGATTGAATTTCGTATCAGAATTTGTAAAGAATTAATCGGATGTCCAAAATATTATCAATGAGCACCTACATGCTTGAACATGATTTACATCATATATTATTCTTTCCATAACTTAGTAGTCGTCGGAATTACTGAGGTGTTACAACATTGCAATTAAACCTCCTTTTATGAATATGAGGTGGAAAGTATAGAGAAGTGCCTCTGCTATGTGCATATACCTTATTCGTTATACTTTTAGTTTTTATATACTTAGCATAGACATAAGTGTCACCAGGAGGTTTGGTTGGGTGCTCTCGCCCAACTAACTCAACTTGAGTTTCATTCAAATTTTATTTAAGTAATCCTAGAAAGTATCAAACAAACTAGAGATGTCTGGTATCTCAGTATTATCAAAATAATCAACACTCTCGAAATTACAAAGAAAATGGTTAAATTAGTCTGAATCATTATAAATAGACATGTAGAAGTTGTAGACTTAAGGGCTGCAGAGAATAAGAATGTAGGTTGAAACTCAACTGGTTCATCCTCATTAGCTAAGTTATTATCCTTACCACTATAGTATGAGGGTGCCTCTTGAGGCTTGAGAACCTGAATTGGAGCATCTACCACCCTTCCACTACAAATAGTAATGATATTGACTTATTCAATATCCTTCTTCTTACCATTAGAAATCTGTGCCATATGTTGACCTTGCTGGTTTAGTTGAGTTTGGGTTGGAAGCTTCTCTCGCTCAATTACAAATAAAAAATGGGTCAATTTATTCATCTGACTCTTTATTTCTTTATTCTTCTCAACCACTTGAGTTAGTAAGGCATCAAACATCTGATTGGTTTTACTTTAAGCCTCTATAAAAGCTTGCATTGTGTCATCTAAAGAACTCTTATGAGGTGCAGATACATGATACTGAGAATTAAGGTAAGATATAGGCTATTGTGGTTGAGTGGTTTGATATGGTTCCGTGTTCCAACTATAATTTGGGTGGGTTCCCACAGCCATGACTATATATGTCTAAATGGGCGATGTATGGCTTCTCATACACACATCTTATCTCCACAAGGGTAGGCAATCATGAGCTAAATGTTCTACTCCAAAACAAACAAAATAAGAGGTTATGGGCTTTCTATGGTGAGAGCATGGACAGTTCTATGATCTTTAAATTTCAAAGCCTCTATTTCCCTAATCAATAACTCAACATGTTCTTTAAGACTATCATTCTCTCTAAAATCGTGTATGCCTCTACTAGAATGAGTGGAACGTGTCCTATCAGTACTTTCCGTTGTACTAGGTCTAGTCCAATTGTGGGATTTTTCAGCGAGGTCATTCAAATACTCTATAGACTCATTAGGATCTTTTTTTAAAAACCACTAATGCATATCATCTTTACAAATTGTCACTCTCTAGGGGTTAAACCTTCATAAAAAATAACTCATTATACACCAACTCTCATACTCATGGTGTGGACAAATAGCTAACATCTCTTTAAATCTCTACTAAGCTTGATAAAGGGTCTCATAATCTTTTTGGGAGAAAGTAAAGATTTGTCTTTTCAGGGTGTTAGTCTTGTGGTGTGGGAAATATTTAGTGAAAAATACTTGTGTCATCTCACTCACGATCTTATAAAATGAGGTTTTAAATAATACAATCAACTTTTAGCTCTATCATTAATGGAAACAAAAATGAAGAACTTAAGTCTAGGTCAAAGAAAGTTGCAACTACCTCTTCAAACTCCCTAATATACACGTGAGGGTTTTCATTTCCAAACCATAAAAAGTTGGGAGAAGATGTATCATTCCAGGCTTAAAGTTTATATGTGGTAAATTATGGGGAAACATTATGCATGATGGTGTAGTTATGCGAGTAGGATGGAGGTAATCCTAAGAGTCCTAATGGGTTGTTCCTTGTGATCACTCATGATGTGTGTGCTAGATCTAGGTGGTGTAGCTTTTAAGATTTTCAAATAGGCTTTTTGAGTCTGAGCCTTCTTCTTTAATTCTCACAAATCTATCCAAACGATCCCTAGGTCTAAGCATGCATTCTAAAGCAAATAAAACAAGAAATTAAAATAAATTAAATTAAACTAAAAATTTAAATTAAATTAAATAAAATAAATAAATAAAATGTTAAAAAAGGAATGAAGTTACCATTTTATGTTGACTAAGCAAACATGTACTTTTTGATCGTAAATAGTCTTCCCGACAACTGCGTCAAAATTTGATTATGCTCAAAAGATACACGCGATTATCCCAGTATAGATTGAGGTTTCGATCCCATATAGAGTTGGTTATAAGGCACTGAATCGCTTAACAAACACGTTAAAGGCAACTAATAGAAAGTAAAGGATTGAATTGAGATTGTGAAGTGAATATATGAAAAGAACTTAGATATATCAATAGGTAAAAGATATAAATATGTCGGGAAGTCCTCTTGTGTTTCACTCATATTATTATTCTTTTGATTCTTATAATTATTCAATTACAAGTTTCACATCTCAAACAAGCAATTAGAAGATATGTCAATTATACTCATAAATTTTTTAAAGTAATTAGCATTCGTATCTCTTTTGTTAAACACGTAGACATGCTATTATTATAACTGATCTTAAGACGATAATATACTTGGAAGCAATATCACAGTAAAAGATCAACACGTAAAATAACATACCTGTCACAATCATGTTCCCCAAAACACACATAAAACAAGCATAACTAATCCTATATGATATTTGATCATACACAACTTATGGAATACAATGAAGAAGAAAAAAAAACTAATTCAATTATGAATTAAAAGATAAGATAAGAATTGCAAATCAAGAGTTTATCTCTAACATTTGCCTTGAAATATAATTCTCCATGGAATATAGAAACATTGTATTTTCTCTAGGTTTAGTCCAAGTCTCTACCTCTTAAAATGAGGGTTTTAGCCTTATTTTATAAGAAAAATAATGCTCCAACCTAATCCTAATTATATGGGCTTTATAAAACCCAAATAAGAGTGGGAAAATACTTAAAATTAGAAATTTGTGCTTAAAATTCATAATTCGTATTTGAACTCCCCTTAAACTCAACCCACACGTCCAGTTACTACCTTAGTTCGTTCAAACCTCTGTCACACACTCCTCAAATGTGAAACTACTTTCTTGGGGTATTAGAACGCTCTAACGAATGTTATTTGCATGCCAAACTACTCTGCACAGACTAGTTCTGAGGTGTAATTTAAAACATTTGTAACTTTTTCATCCCTTTGCCAAATCATGCGTTCTTTATATGCCCGAGATCATCTTCGAGTCTAATTTCCAATGTCATTGATGTCATATTAATTGTATACATAAATCATGTGGAATGTCTAAAAATAATGTACAATTGTCAGTTGACACTAGTCATCTCACATGACTTTACAAGACTTTGAGCTTCTCTTCTACACTAGTTTCCTTCCTACATCAAAACACACCATAAGCGTATGAATTTTAATATTTCATGAATTAAAACATATAACATATAAATGCATTAAAATATCCAAATTACTTCTAAAGATTTGTAATGTTACTCGTATAAGTGGTGTTCAATACTTTCGTAGACTTATGACAAGTCTCAAAATATAAGCTACATTTCTAAGTCTATAATAATTTAATATATGTAAGGGGAAACTTTTGAGAATGTAACAATATTTTAGCAAAATACTTGACACATGTAACAGATTCTTAGAATTAGTAACGAAAGATTACGACACTGTTTGACAGAATATATAAACCTACTTATAATTAAGTGTATAAGCTAACTTATAAGTTCAACAAATTTTATACCAAGTGGTACATACTTATTGATGGACCCAAAGCATAATAATTTAATTTGGTATATTAAACACTTGCTAAAGTCTCAATGCATATGTTTGCACATAAAAAATACGAACCTGAACTAAGTTATAGCAATAGCAGTGGTGTAGGGCTCAAGATCTTGTTGGATAATTATGACTCATAGCGTCACTATTTGTAAAAGACATTGTGGTTTTTGTACAAATTAATTATGTGACAATCGAAATTACATTTTTTCATTTCGTAATTAGATTAATTTAATACATGAATGATAAAAGTCCTTATGATTAGTTCCGGATTATAAGATATGAGACAATATCAATCCACAACGATTTAATCATTAAATATCCCTAGTCGTAGTATTATCGAGACTGGACATCGATACTACAGAATAAACTAGTATCGCACTTGTGCGTGTTATGGAAGCGTAACAACATAGTTCTCATATATTTAAGTATTGGATACTTATGCAAGTGTGATAGGAGGTTGTGTTTACCGATGGTACGGAAACAGCTTCGCTCTGGATAGACCCCTCAGAATCCCATTGGTAGTATGACTATGTGTCTATGGGAATCCGCATCAGGGTAGGTGTATTTGGTCTTAACCTAAGACTTGCATCGCTAGTACTTGAGATAATCAATACGCTTTGGTTTTGGTCGTTCGCGACTTTAACAGGTTCTGCGTACGCCTCTTCTGGTTTTATTGATGTATGACACAGATCTTGACGATGCTGTTCTAGGCTCACGGCCTAGGTGGGAGTACGGAATAGTCCGCGAAGGAACTAAACCGGAGAGATAACATGGAGTCGCCACCCAGTGTGAACTAGGACAAAGATTTAAGGCTGCACTCATCCTTCGCAAGGGAAGACCTCAAACCATTGGGTTCGGAATGGTCCATTACTTATGCATTCATCAAAACAACTCCTAATCTAAGTTTGCATGCTCGAAAATAAGTCTTTAAATGGAAAACACACAATATCACACAATGAGCACATTGAACTATTAAACCAAAATAAACAAATAATTATTTAAACATAAATATAAACTAAACAAAATATCATGCATAAAAATAACGTGATCATGCTTGAAAATAAATAATAAACTAGGCTAATGCATGCTTTAAACAATAAATAACCTACGAACTACTTTATGTTCAAATACAAGTTTGTATGAAACGAAATACGTGTCTCTTAAGTGGTACGTGGCGTTGTATCCTGAGTACAAACCGCACTACCATTCATTCGGATTTGGCTACGGAATTTACGTCCGGGTTTCCATCCTATATACCACAAAGGGAACACATATTCCGCTCATCCAACAATCACATCATGCCTCAAACGACTCTCATGCAACAATATTTTTAAAATACACAAAATAAATAAAAGATGATAAGTAACAAAGTGCCCTCAGGTCTAACCTCTTTTTTCGTCTCACGAAAGGGCGTTACATGGCTGTTGGAAGGGTTTATGCTCCACAACTTTTCTGGTTCACTAATTCAATGTTTTTCCTCGCTGTTTCGCTGTTTGGGCTGCTGTTTTCACTCCGTTTCGCTGCAGTTTTCATTCTATATTTGAGTCGCTATTTTAAGGTAATTTAGGGACTGTTTTGGCGGTTATTTGGACTGGTTTGGACTGCAGTTTTGGAAGGGTTGCATGGGCAGTTTTTTATTACTGTTTTAGGCAATTTTTAGGGACTATTTTGTGCAGTTTTTGGGTGTATTTTCTGGACAGTTTTAGGGCTTAAAGGTGCAGTTTGAGGTTTATTTGTGTTGATTTGTTGTGTACGTTAGTGGGACTGTCAATGGTGATAGTTTGGCGAAAGTGTGAGTGGTGCGGCTATGTGGCAGTGAGGTAGTTGGCATGAAGGGAGTATGGTGCACGTAAGGCAATTGGTGAGTGCGACTAGGTGGCAGGTGCGTGAAGGGAGTATGGTGCTGTTGAAGGCAATTTGTGAGTACGGCTAGGTGGCAGGTGCGTGAATTGCTAATGGGGCTGTTGAAGGCAATTGGTGGGCGGTGTGATGTGAATTGGCTAATTGACGTTGGTCAGACATGTACGTGCATTGAGGCTGTGAAGACTTGCGTGGAGTATTGGCGTAGAGAGTTTGGCTTCTTATGTTTTTGGCCTGTGTGCCTTTTTAGTGTAGGTACCGTGTGTGATGCGTGAATTGAGGCGTGATGAAGGTGGGTCGGTGAGCTGATTTGGTGCGTTTGATTCGGTCATGTGATATGTGTGGAGGCAGGCTATTAGTTTGTGATTTTTCGTGAGAGAGGAGAGAGCAAGAGCAGGTTTAGGGTTATTATTTTGTGTGTGTTTTGTGTGTATCTGCCAGGGTTTGAATGTGTGGGTTAAGGGTTCTTTTTATAGGCCAAGGGAGGGGGTTTACCTTGTTAGAGAAGGAATATGATTTGTGTATTAATTGGGAGATATCTTTTAATTTAGTATATGATAGGGAAATCTTTTAATTTGGGGAAGTGATTTATGTATTTTAGGAAAGAGATTTAATTTAATTTCGGAAGGTGATTTAATTTGTGACATGTGTTTTAATTTAATTTAATTTAAGTTTAATTTAATTTGTGACATGTGTTTTAATTTAAGTTTAATTTAATTTGTGAATGTGATTTAATTTAATTTAAGTTTAATTTAATTTGTGAATGTGATTTAATTTGTGACATGTGTTTTAATTTAATTATTTAATTTGTGAGATGTGTTTTAAAATGGAGGTCCAACAAGCAAACCCGATTCGAAACAAGCGAGTTAAATCCGACCAAATGCTAATTTCCAACTTTGCCATTCCGACGTCCGTTTCCAGCGGCTTTCACAATCAAAGAGGTAGTGTCTCCATACGAGACTCATCATCGGGACTTATATGTAAAAATACTGTGTCTACAGTCACCCCCACTTTGATGGGACTTGTGCAGTGTGTGACAATGACAATCCTATCATAGTACGTGCAATGCATTTTCACTTACAGTTGTCATCTGGTTTGCCTGTTGCTCTGAACTGAATTTGATGATGTGCCATTTCTAGCGTGCTAAACCCCGTACCTAGGGCGTCGCAGTAGTCTACAATTCATCACGATAGTCAACGGTAGTCCACAGTAATCCTCGGTAGTCCACATAATCCACGGTAGTCCACAACACTTCACGATAGTCCACGGTAGTCCTCGGCAGTCCACATAATCCACGGTAGTCCACAACACTTCACGATAGTCCACGGTAGTCCTCGGTAGTCCACGGTAGTCCACAACACTTCACGATAGTCCACGGTAGTCCTCGGTAGTCTACATAATCCACGGTAGTCCACATAATCCACGGTAGTCCACGGTAGTCCACAACACTTCACGATAGTCCACGGTAGTCCTCGGAAGTCCTCATAATCCATGGTAGTCCACAGTAGTCCACGGTAGTCCACAAAACTTCACGGTAATCCACGGTAGTCCACAGTAGTCCACATAATCCACGGTAGTCCAAGGTAGTCCACATGTCGTACCTGGCATGCTAACCCCATACCTAGGGTGTCACTGTAGTCTGAATGCCGTAACTGTCGTGCTAACCTCGTACCTAGGGTGTTGCAGTTGCATCTCCATACCTAGAGTGTCGCAGTTGTGTCTGAATGTCGTACATGGCGTGCTAATCTCGTACCTAGGGTGTCGCAGATGTGATGATAGTCTATTTTCGAACCATGCTCCATTTTTGGAGTGCCATTTTCGACGAGTGATAGTAGTCCATTTCCGAACAGTGCTCCATTTTCGGAGTGTTATTTTCAGCGAGTGGTAGTGGTCCATTTCCGAACCGTGCTCCATTTTCGGAGTGCCATTTTCGACGAGATGAGATAATGGTCCATGTCCGAACTGTGCTCTATTTTCAGAGTGCCATTTTCGGCAAGATATGATGATGGTCCATTTCCGAACCGTGCTCCAATTTCGGAGTGCCTCGGCCCTAGGATTCATTTCCTAGATTCATTTCAAATTCTGACGACGTGGGCCTCGGCCCTATGATTCATTCCCTGTATTCATTTCAAATTCTGATGACGTAGGCCTCGGCCCTAGGATTCATTCCCTGGATTCATTCCATATTCTAACAACGTGGGCCTCGACCCTGGGATTCATTTCCGATGCTGCTGATAATGTGGGCCTCGACCCTGAGTTGATACTGATGTGGGCCTCGCCCCAAAACTGATACTGATATGAGCCTCACCCTCAGACTGAAACTGATTCATTTCTGAAACTGATGACATTGTACTGTTGCTGTTTCTGATTGGCTGGCCTTTTTTCGCTTTCTCTTTTCCTTTTTGAATCCTGTGAATAAAAACAAGGAAAAGATTGCATGTATATGACGTGTATGCATGTATGTATGAATGCGTATCCTATTCCGATGGGTTAGGTCTCCCTTGTGCTCCTCGGTGTCCTTTGCCTATAACTGCCTTTAATCGTCCCCTGGGCATGCTTACAGTCTATTTCTGTTGATGATTACTCTTTTTTCTTTTGTCTAATGGCTTAAGTTCCCATTATGCCCTTATTTGCGAGGTGGTAGACTAGTCACCCCCAGTCTTGATGTAGCTTTCTGCTCTCCACTGTTTGCACTTTGGTCAAGATGAACCACATGATGGGGCCTTCCATATCATCATACTATACCACATGCTACGAAATAGTCCCAATAGTTACACATGTCATTATCCTCAAAGAATGCTCAGTAATGAAACTAGAGAACCTTCAAAACACTCAATGCAACTCAAATCCAAGTCTTTGAACAAATGATCCAAGCCAGACTCAAAGTGTGTGTGTGTGTGTGTGTAAAGGTTCCTTCACAGATTCATCCCCGGGTAAGCCAACTTAATGATTTTGTTTCAAAAATCGGGATCGATGGGTGAAACCAACCTAGATGTCTCAGTTATGCTCGACAATTGTTTTTTCGTGCCCAATGTAGTATGGCTTTATTTTTCTTTTCTTTTATCTCTTTTTTTTTCATTCTGAACTTTTTCTTCTTTTTTTTTTCCTTTTTTTTTTCAACACACTTACCCTTTAAGGTAGCATTTCTCCTCATAGTGGTCCTAATACTCACCCATGGGTAGCTTCATAATTATCGGTTATAGGTGGTTCAATTCTTTTATTTAGAGATTTTTTTTATTTTCAACCATACCACACATCATAGCATAAGCAAATCAAGATAGACATCTAAGCAAACGGTCATCACCGACCTACAATTTCTTCGACTAGTCACTTTGCTAGCTACTCAGGTTTTCACTGCTAAAACCATAATCAAGTGCTTACGAGTCTAACATAGATCAATTACTCAAAGCATCAGATAAAAGCACGTCAAGGGTTTATCGTTTCTAAAGTTTCACTCTAAAGTAATCAAATTCATCATCGGACTTATGTCTAACTATCAAGGACTAAAAACAAACAATACCTTTTTTTTTTCTTTTTTTCTTTTTTTTCTTTGAAGGCCCCCCAATGGTCTTTCTATTCTTGCCATGAGGTTTTCTGTTCTCGATTTCATTTTCCCCGATATCCATGTTTGCTAAACTTTTCTTTGAAAATTCTTCATTTATCCCTAACCCAACGGATATCTATGATGGTTTTTAAGACACAAAGGGTTAACATGATGCATGTATGCATTAGATGCGTACGATGTATGAGATATATAAGTCAGCCCATTATCATTTTAAAGTATTCAATCATACTATTGCGTAGTGTAAATTTGTCCCAGTTGAAAAGGCCCAATAGGTTTACACTTTTCGATAACATAGCTAAACGACTTCAAATGATAAAAGGCCTAAACACACAATGGCCCATCGGTATTTTTGAAACTTTTGGCCCAACTATCAAAGGACACGAACTCGTCCCAGTTTAAATGGCCTAACAAGTACACATCTTTTGACAAAAGGTCCAACTGGATCCAAATGACGACGGTCCAAAACATAAACACAAAACAAATAATTTCTATTGGATATACGACTAAGGTTCTCATGTGGGTTTACAGGAGTGCGGACAAAGGCTCTCGTTGACGAAGGATTGCCCACAACTAGGAATCCCCACTCAAGGGTTCAAACGACCAAGTGAGCGCACCTTTTTTATACACTAAGGTACGTGCCAACGGGTTACGGTGTGTGACTAAGTGTCGAATGGATTTCCCATTATAGATTCCCCAGAGAGAGGGTGGAGCGAACTCTCTTAAATACCCAAGCCTCTTAGGCTCTTATCGCTTGGTGACAGGAATAAACAACGAGTCCTCCAAACTAGTCCGTCACAACGAGCTACGAGTAATGATTATCTAGGTGCCTTCACAGCTTTTCCTCGAAAGGTAGTGAATGAAGGAAAACACCAAACCATCACCTAGCTTTAACAATGCCTTTGATTAAACTTCTTAACCCACTATAGAAACGGTTAACTAAAGCACAAATTATACACATACAAAGATATGATTTCAGGGCCGATTCTCTATCTCCAGTGGAGTCGCCAGACTGTAGGACACAGATGTTGACGACGCTGCTCTAGGCTCGCGGCCTAGGTGGGAGTATGGAATAGTCCGCGAAGGAACTAAACCGAGAGATAACATGGAGTCGCCACCCAGTGTGAACTGGGATAAAGATTTAAGGCCGCACTCAGCCCTCGCAAGGGAAGACCTCAAACCATTGGGTTCGGAATAGTCCCTTACTTATGTCACTTGTGATGATATGATTTGTGTAATAAACTAACCAAATCTACTCGGCGTATATACTCAAGGGTCACTTAGGTCTAATATGCATTCATCAAAATAACTCCTAATCTAAGTTTGCATGCTCGAAAATAAGTCTTTAAACGGAAAACACACAATATCACATAATGAGCACATTGAACCATTAAACCAAAATAAACAAATAACTATTTAAACATAAACATAAACTAAACAAAATATCATGCATAAAAATAACGTAATCATGCTTTGAAAATAAATAATAAACTAGGCTAATGCATGCTTTAAATAATAAATAAACTACGAACTATATCATGTTCAAATACAAGTTTGGATGAAACAAAATACGTGTCTCTTAAGTGGTACGTGGCATGCATAAAAATAACGTAATCATGCTTTGAAAATAAATAATAAACTAGGCTAATGCATGCTTTAAATAATAAATAACCTACGAACTACATCATGTTCAAATACAAGTTTGGATGAAACAAAATACGTGTCTCTTAAGTGGTACGTGGCGTTGTATCCCGAGTACAAACCGCACTACCATCCATTCGGATTTGGCTACGAAATTTACATCCGGGTTTCCATCCTATATACCACAAAATGGAACAATATTCCGCTCATCCAACAATCACATCATGCCTCAAACGACTCTTAAAATACACAAAATAAATAAAAGATGATAAGTAACAAAGTGCCCCCAGGTCTAACCTCTTTTTTCATCTCACGAAAGGGCGTTACACCGCCGTCGGAAGGGTTTATGCTCCATAACTTTTTCGGTTCACTAATCCAACGGTTTTCCTTGCTGTTTCACTGTTTGGGCTGCTGTTTTCACTCCGTTTCGCTGCAGTTTTCGTTCTATATTTGAGTCGATGTTTTAAGGTAATTTAGGGACTGTTTTGGCGGTTATTTGGACTGGTTTGGACTGCAGTTTTGGAAGGGTTCTACGGGTAGTTTTTGTTACTGTTTTGGGCAATTTTTGGGGATTGTTTTGTGCAGTTTTTGGGTGTGTTTTCTGGACAGTTTTAGGGCTTAAAGGTGCAGTTTGAGGCGTATTTGTGTTGATTTGCTGTGTGCGTTAATGAGGCTGTCAATGGTGATAGTTTGGTGAAAGCGTGAGTGGTGCGGCTAGGTGGCAGTGAGGTAGTTGGCGTGAAGGGACTATGGTGCACCTAAGGCAATTGGTGAGTGCGACTAGGTGGCAGGTGCGTGAAGGGAGTATGGTGCTGTTGAAGGCAATTGGTGAGTGCGGCTAGGTGGCAGGTGCGTGAATTGCTAATGGGGCTGTTGAAGGCAATTGATGGGTGGTGTGATGTGAATTGGCTAATCGACGTTGGTCAGGCATGTACGTGCGTTGAGGTTGTGAAGACTTGCTTGGAGTATTGGCGTAGAGAGTTTGGCTTCTTGTGTTTTTGGCCTGTGTGCCTTTTTAGTGTAGGTACCGTGTGTGATACGTGAATTGAGGCGTGATGAAGGTGGGTCGGTGAGCTGCTTTGGTGCGTTTGATTCGGTCAATGTGATATGTGTGGAGGCAGGCTATTAGTTTGTGATTTTTCGTGAGAGAGGAGAGAGCAAGAGCAGGTTTAGGGTTATTATTTTGTGTGTTTTTTGTGTGAATCTGCCAGGGTTTGAATGTGTGGGTTAAGGGTTCTTTTTATAGGCCAAGGGAGGGGGTTTACCTTGTTGGAGAAGGAATATGATTTGTGTATTAATTGGGAGATATCTTTTAATTTAGTATGTGATAGGGAAATCTTTTAATTTGGGAAAGTGATTTATGTATTTTAGGAAAGAGATTTAATTTAATTTAGGAATGTGATTTAATTTGTGACATGTATTTTAATTTAATTTAATTTAAGTTTAATTTAATTTGTGACATGTATTTTAATTTAATTTAATTTAAGTTTAATTTAATTTGTGAATGTGATTTAATTTAATTTTAAGTTTAATTTAATTTGTGAATGTGATTTAAAATAGATGTCCAACAAGCGAACCCGAAGTGAAACAAGCGAGTTAAATCTGACCAAATGTTAATTTCCAACTTTGCCATTCCGACGTCCGTTTCCCGCGGCATTCACAATCAAAGAGGTAGTGTCTCCTTACGAGACTCATCATCGGGACTTATATGTAAAAATGCAGTGCCTACAGTTGAGAATCTTGGTGTATTAGGTGTGATGTCAAGACAAAAGTATCACTTTAGTCATATGGAGATGAAGATCACACAGGGATACAGAACTGGTACTCTAATGTGTTGCAACCATCAGGATAATATGACAATGTCATGATTATCCGATTAAAGAGACTAGTTGCTTGTGATCTGATATATGCTTCGTACAGGGCAGACACTATTCCAGCCCCAGGCCTTGCATGTGACATCCGATACTGGATCGCAATACGCAATACTAAGTATACTACGCCTGACAAAGATTATATATTCCTTTAAGAATATTTCTGGAGAATTAGGTAAGCACGATGCTTTGCTAGAAGCTAACCATGTCTCGTAAATCGGTTAGAACATAGTACGATGTATGCACGTGTTCGGATAGTCTGACGATCGGATTTACTACCAACATATCCAGGGATCTCATGGGTCACTTCCCAAAGATTCACCGATGATGTATAATTCGAACATAATTAATCTAGGATTAATTACGGAGATATTTTATCTTGGATAAAATACTATTTGAAGAGAGAGACGATTAATTTGGAATTAATAGATAAAATAATATATTCGATATATTAAATGAAATTAGATTTCATAACAGAATTAAAATTGGATTTTAATTCGGACGAACGAATTAATTTAGAATTAATTCACGAGCGACGTGAATAGTAATTTTGCTAGGCATAATTACTTAATTAAATTTGATTTAATTACGTCGCAACAGAAAATTCGTTAATTCGAAATTAACGAACCCGAGCATGGGAGTGTTTGCGGGCCCACTAGGATTTTGAATTCAAGTGGGCCCATAAGTCACATCACAAGTCACATCACCTAGTCACTTTAATCAATTTTTTGGTGATGGAATTTGGTGGGTGGTTGATGGCTTGTTTTACACTCAAGTTGATGTGATGAAATAATTTTACCAAATGTTGAGATTTGGTATATGATATTGGTTTTTGAAAAATCAAATACCCAAGTCATCATTTTACAAATTGAAAACTCTCTCTCTCCCCCAAATATCTCAATTGTCGTGAGTTTCACAAGGAAAAAAGTAAAATTTTGTTGCAATATTTTCAAGGTGCTAGCATATCAAAGAATCATACAAGGCGATAGGGAAACCATTTCCAAGAGCTTGGAATTCATTCTCAAAGCTTGGAGCTTGGACATCATCTTCAAAGAAAGCTTAGAGACTTTCAAAGGGAGTAATTTTTTCTTCTACACACATCCTATAATCCGATCAAAGTGAGTATATTTCCGCTATTTACGTATTCACATTATTTCATTCTTGGATTGATCTTGGGATGACCTTAGAAACCCAACAATGGTATCGTGGAGCCTATTTGAGCATGAATAGTAATTTTTTCACAAATAGTATTTCTTATTTGAGAATGATTTGATCAAATTATTTGTTTGAGTATACTTATATATTGATAACTTAGAGTTATATATGATCAATTTGATGAAAAATTAATTGGATTAATTTTCCCCAATTTTGTTGGCATGGCCGAATACTATAGTGCCCTAAAGTCATGGTAATTTTTATTTTTTAAATCATTGGATGTTTTTAAAATCTTTGGAAATATTGATTTGTGATTTAATCGGAATGAAATCAAAATCGTATATAAAATTCTTACCATTACCGTGACAATAAAAGCATGAAAATGACTTGATTTTATTTCAATTATGTTGGACATGAATTGAAAATATTAATGCATGATTAATTAATTAAATTGATATTTTGGAAATTTTAATTTAGATAATTAATTAGTGCAATACGCTTTAATTAATTAAATTATGAAATTTGGAATATTAGAATTTAATTAATTGGGCTTAATTTGGAATTTGGCTAAAGATGTTGTATTTGGGCCTAATGGGCTGGGTTGGACCAAGTTGGTTTAGGACAATTGGATTGGATCCAAATTGGGCCTAAACCATTCCATTAAGTCCAAATATAATATATGGGCCTTTAAACATTTAATTGGGCCTAATGGGCCAAAATTGATTTCTTGGCAAATAGGGTGATTCCTTAATTGGGCCTTGGTATTTGGGTTTGACCCATATTGACCAAAGCCCATGCCTTAAGAAATTAATTGAAAGCCCATTGGATTTTAATTAAATGAACATTGGATGTAATTGGGCTTTCAGACCCATTAAAGATTAGATTTAGAATCTAAGTCGTAAAGGCGCATTAAAAATGTAATTATTTAATTTGGAATTAAATATATAATTAGTATTGAATACAAATTAAATTGGATTTAAAATTATAGTTCGATATAATTCAAGAATTCGTACTTTGAGTACTTACTCTTAAACGAGTTGGACTCGAGCAAATCAAATCGTTGTTTGAACATTGGATGTTCACTTAATTCAAAGATTAATTAATTGGATTAGATTAATTGAATAACATGTTTTGTGTGAATACATGGATTGTTGTATGAATAATATATATCGGATGAATATTAGATGGGTGAGGGCAATTTTGGAAATTATTGTAATAAATTTAGAATTTATTAAATTGGACCTGCGTGTCCAACCTTTATCTCTCGATTCTTTGTAATTCTCTTCTCACCTAATTCCCCTCAATGTAAATGAGGTTTCTTTAAGTGTATTATATAATTGGGTAGAAGTTAGAATAGTGTTAGCCGGGGAGAGGAAATGAAGTGATTTGTTATAGGAATAATTTGTGAGATATCCATCCACATATCATTATTAATTTATTTATCGCACCTTATTATGCTTTTAAAATGCATGTTTAAGGGTGTATGATGAACCTCATCAAAGATAAAAAATTGGTTGCCAATTTACGCGAAAAACCCTCAACAAATATTAAGTGTTTTCCTTCCATTGAGTGATTCATTCTCAAGATCCAAGATTGGCACCGGTTTGCTGGCCAAAGTCAAGACTTTTATCCATCGCGGATGTGTTTGAATCATGAAGGTTTTGTTCCATATCGTATGTCTTGTCCAAGTTGTGATTTGTTGGCCAAATTCAAGATCACTTCTTGTCCATCGACATCGATTACGAAGCTTTCCAAAGTCAATGGGTCCCGCTTAACTAGAATCATTAAGCTTGTTGCGCCAAAGCCAAGGCTTAGTTGATTCACAGGAAAAAGGTTAGGAAAATATATTGGCATATATATTGTATATATGTTTCGGACTTGGAGGTCCACCTACCGGATCTAGGAATTGGATGAGATCAAATTGATCTTAGAGATCTACCTAGTTAAATATCATACAGCTTGTTGGCCAAAGTCAAGGTTATGTGTTATTTAACGGGATCATAGCCCACTAGGAAACTAGGTTTCCCGAGTACTCAACAGAGGGTTAAAGGCCGCCGAAAAATAGTGGGAGGCCAGTATTGAATTTTCAATTTCGTTCTTTCAAATTATTTCATCAATTATATTTATTAGTTGGACTAATATTTTATTATTTTTCTTGTAACAGTTAGACTGTACTCAGAGATATTATCATGGACGAAAATATATTTAATGGCGTGAACTTTAAAGACTGGGACATGAATCTCAAGATTTTCCTGGGATCCGAGAAGTTGCTCTACACAATAGAGAGACCTCTTAGGCCTAAGCCAAGATCTGAGCAGATAGTTGAGCTAGAGCTTTGGAAGACTCATAGCGATGACAACTCGACTGCTCAATCTATAATGCTTGCTGCTATGACTCAACAATCCTGTCGTTAGAACAAGGGTTGGATCCCTATGAAATGATGCCGAAGTTGCATGATCTTCATCGATCTAATCTTAGATCGCAGAGATATGAGTTACAAAGAAGCTCTTTCGCGCTCGAATGTCAGAGGGTACATCTGTCGAGCACCATGGGTCACAGATGATTGCTGACATCGAACAGCTGGGAAAGATGGGCATTGTCTTTAAGGCTGAGACTTCCATAGATTTGATCTTACAGTCTTTGCCCGACACTTGGAGTGGGTTCATCATGAACTATAATATGATGAACCAAGACCATACTCTTGGAGAGTTAATATCCACACTGTGCGAAACAAAAAAAGAGCTCATAAAGGGAAAGAAGCGCGAGGCGCACTTCGCTTCAACATCTCAGACTCCGAGGGCTTGGCCCAAGGCGACTGGAGGTGTAAAGAAGAAGAAAAAGAAGAAGAAGAAAAAAGGCAAGGCCAAATCGTCAAAACTTTCTGGGAAGGGTAAGGACAAATCCTAAGATGTATGTCTGCACTGCGGGAAGTAGGGTCACTGGAAGCGTGACTGCCACCAGTACAAGGCACACATGAAGGAAATCAAAGTGGGCAAGGCACCAGCTTCAGGTATGTTTATTATAGAAATAAACATGTCTACTACTAGTTTTAAAAATTGGATTTTTGATTCTGGTTGTGGTACTCATATATGTACTGATGTGTAGGATCTGTAGATTAGCAGGAGACTGGCCTCAGGGGAGATTGATCTATGTGTTGGAAATGGGACACGAGTCACCATTTTGGCCATTGGCACTTGTGTTTTGGAACTGCCATCAGGGCATGTACTTAGTATGACTATGAATATTATTTCTATATCTTTATTAGCCCAATGTGGCTATATTTTTATATTTAGAAACACTGGGTGTTTTATATATAAAAATTATATGGAGATTTGCATGCTGATGTAGATAATGGTATTTATATTTTGAATATAAATCAATCTCAAACATATAATGTAGCAAACAAAAGGCTTAAAGTAAGTAACAAAGATGAAACATATATGTGACATTGTCGTCTGGGACACATTAACAAGACACGTATATCCACACTTTCAAAGAGTGGGTACTTGGACGGATTTGATCCAAATTCATATGATTGGACGGATTTGATCCAAATTCATATGACTTCTGCGAATCTTGTTTATTAGGTAAAATGCCTAAAACACATTTTAGCTGTAAAGGTTCACGTGCCACTGAACTGTTAGCCCTTGTTCATAGTGACGTTTATGGGCCCATGTCTAGCCAGGCTAGAGATTGATATGAATACTTCATAACTTTTACGGATGATGCATCGCATTATGGTTATGTGTATCTTATGAGACATAAGTCGGAAACCTTTGAGAAATTCAAAGATTTTCGACATGAAGTAGAAAAACAGACCGATAAAAGTATTAAGACATTACGATCGGACCGTGGTGAGGAATACTTAAGATATGAGTTTCTTGATTACTTGAAAGAATATGATATTTTTTCACAGTGGACTCCTCCCGGAACACCGCAGTTAAACGATGTGTCCGAACGGAGAAACCAAACTTTGTTAGACATGGTAAGGTCTATGATAAGCCGCACAGAGCTACCTATTTCCTTCTGGGGATATGCATTGAACAGTGCAATACTTATTTTGAATAAGATTCCGTCAAAGTCTGTTCAACAGAATCTGTATGAGATATGGAGAGGAAAGAAACTGGGTTTCTCATTCCTGAGGATTTGGGGTTGCTGGGCATATGTCAATCATTTGGAATTTACCAAAGTTGAACCCAAATCGGATAAATGCCTATTTATAGGATATCATAGGGAAAACAAAGGATATTACTTCTATCACCCGCAAGAGAACAAAGTATTTGTTGCTCTACATGCGATTTGTTGGATTTCTACTATAGTCCCAATATCAATTCAAGCAATGAAACATATGTGAATACTCAAAGAGGTACGGCGGAATCATACTTACAATGATCGGATTTTGCAATGCGAGGAACAACAAAAATCTTCAAGCTTTTCCTCCAGTGATGCTCACGGCAAAGCTCCATTTTTGTGCTCCATGTTGGTCTTCAAGCTCCAAGCTTCATGTGAGGATTCCATGCTCATGGGAAAGGTTTCCCTATCACATTCGTAAGACTCCTAATGTGTGCTAGCACCCGGGAAATTTTGCCACAAAATCTTCCATTGCTTCTCCTTGCTCACGGTAAATGGCCCGAGGCCGAGAGTTAGAGAGGAAGAAGATATGAGTTGTGTCAGTGGGTTTTGTTATCCAATAATCAAAAATAAAAAGTCAAATACCATTAATAAAATAATGATATATTTCTTTCATCCATCACACTTGAGTGTTTTACACTCAACCATCAATCCATCACTCATGAATAGTGACTGACATCACATCACTCAAAGTAACAAGACATCTATCACTTGATTGACAAATGATGTGACGCGTGATGTGACTTATGGGCCCCACTTGATTTGAAATGTGAGTGGGCCCACAACCACTCCCGGGCTCGAGTTCGTTAATTCCGAATTAACGAATTTTCCGTCGCGTCGTAATTAAATCAAATTTAATTAAATAATTATGCCTAGCATAATTACTATTCACGTCGCTAACGAATTAATTCTAAATCAACTCGTTTGCCTGAATTAAAATCCAATTTTAATTCCGTGTCGAAATCCAATTTCGTTTAATATATCGAATATATTATTTTATCGATTAATTCCAAATTAATCGTTCTCTCTCTTTAAATAGTATTTTATACTAGATAAAATATCTCCGTAATTAATCCCAGATTAATTTTCTCTCTCATCTAATTAATCCCAGATTAATAAAGTGCGAGTCATACGTCATCGGTGAATCTTCGGGAAGCGACCCATGAGATCCCTGGATATATTGGCAGTAAATCTGGTTATCGGACTATCCAAATACGTACGTACCTAGTACTACATTTTTACCCATTTACAAGACATGGTTGGTTTTTAGCAAAGCACCGTGCCTACCCAATTCTACAGAAATATTCTTAAAGGAATATTGTAATCTATATTAGGTATAGTATACGTAGTATTGTGTATGTCGATCCAGTATCTGATGTCACGTGCTAGGCTTGGGGCTAGGTATGTGTCTGCCCCGTACGAATCACATGTCGGATATCTGGTAACTAGTCTCTATAATCGGATAAACATGACCTAGTCATATTATCCCGATAGCTGAAGCATATAAGAGCACCAGTTCCGTATCCTATGTGATCATCATCTCCATATGACTGAAGGGATACTTCCATATTGACATCACACCCAATACACAACGATTCTCAATATACCTAGAAGAGGCGTACACAGAATCGGTTAAAGCCCTGGACGACCAAAACCAAAGTATATTGATTATCGCAAGTATTAGCGGTGCAAGTCTCAGGTTAAGACCAAATACACCTACCTTGAAGCGGACTCCCATAGACACACAGACATACTACCAATGAGATTCTGCGGGGTCTATCCAGAGCGAAGCCATTTTTCGTACCATCGGTAAAACACAACCTCCTATCGCACTTGCATAAGTATCCAATACTTAAATATATGAGAATTATGCCATTATGCTCCCACAGCGCGCACAAGTGCAATACTAGTCTATTCCGCATTATCGACGTCCAATCTAGATAATACTACGACTATGGATATTTAATGATTAAACCTTCATGGATTGATACTGTCTCATATCATCTCAATCTGAAACTAATCATAAGGACTTTTATCATTTATGCATCTTGGTCATCCAATTACCAATGATAAAAGAGCAATTTCCTTTATTACATAGTTAATTTGTACAATAACACCATGATCTGTACAAATAGTGATGATATTGGTCATAATTGTCCAACAATCTCCCACTTGGCCTATAGCCAATCACTCAGGTGTCTTACACCTGAACTATGTATGGGTGGCTCAAACTTCTGCTGAGAAACAGCTTTCGTCAGTGGATTTATAAGGTTATCATCTGATGCGATTTATTCGATCATCAGATCGTCACGATGTATGATCCGATGAATCAGATGAAACCAGTTGAAGTACATATCGGATCGTCGATGAGACCGTTAATTCTTTAGCCTATGCTGTAGCCAAGCTCAGCTGCTAACAAAATTATATCTAATCTAATTATAATTATTTAGATCTAAAATGCTACTTTTGTTGCGACAGTTGCAGCAAAATTCTGCTTTTGTTGTTTATTTGGTAACACATCTTGCTTGGAAGATTTCCAGCTCACTGTTCCGTTATTCAAACTATATAGTACCGTTATTATGACTTATAGTCATTTTATCGGTTTGAAAACTTATAACAGTGATCCCAGTCACTTCAAGTTCTCATTCTCCATAGCTTAAGAAAGCATCCTTATTTCATTTAAGATACTAGAGGATGTCCTTAACATCATCAAATGACTATCACTTGGATTGTCCTGATTGTGACTCCATATGCTCAAAGCGTATGA
Organism: Zanthoxylum bungeanum; assembly: GCA_019454045.1. Lineage (NCBI taxonomy): Eukaryota > Viridiplantae > Streptophyta > Magnoliopsida > Sapindales > Rutaceae > Zanthoxylum > Zanthoxylum bungeanum. Next base: position 47,121 of record SKCR01000103.1, read on the forward strand.
GACACCAAGTCGCGCACATTTATTTCAATGTACGAGTACTCAGAGAGTGTCAATAACTTTTAGATCTATCCCAGTAGATCCTTATTCCTAGAATAAAGGTTGTCTCTCCCAAGAATTCTACGGAGAATTTTTTTTGAAAGCCAAGCTTCATCACACCGATTGTTATATGGGAATGTCATTTCCAAGAAATGATATGTCATCATTATATAGGACAATCATTGTCAGTGCGCTCCCACTAACCTCCTTATATACACAAGAATCATATTCGTTATGAATTAAATCATACACCATTATGATTACATCAATAACGATATAGTTCCAAGAACGTAATGCTTGCTTCAATCCATAAATGGATCGAATTAACTTGCAAACCTTGTTTGCTTGTTTTGGTAAGACAAAACCGTTAGGATGTTTTAAACATCCTCCAAAAGGTTTCCGTTAAGGAAAATGATCTTGACGTTCTCCTGCCATATTTCATAAATGAAACATGCAGCATCAGCAAGCATTATCCAAATGGATTTAACCATGGCAACAGGTAAAAGGATTCGTCGTTATCAATAGTATGTTGATGACGATACCCTTTATGTACAAGCCTAGCTTTATACATTTGTATGTTGCCATCCATATTCGTCTTCCTTGAAGACCTTTTAGTACCAACAGCCACAATGTCGTACGGTACAACAACCAGTGTCCAAACTTGGTTGGTATATATGGAATCTATTTCGGACATTATGGCATTTTGCCATTATAGGTAGTCGATACCTTGTATCACTTCCTCATACAGAGTTAGTTCGTATTCCTCAATAAGATTGACATCTTTATGAGGTGAGATCAGAAACCCATACCTCCCAGGTTGTCTTCTGACTCTCTCTAACTATGCAATTCTTGTTGTATTTGAAGATTATGGTACAGATTCATCCTTGATGAACTATTTGTGTTCCATTAAAGAATCAGTGCCAGAAACAGTATTACACTCCGATTTTCATCGAGTTTTACTATCCTCCCACTTACCACTGCATATAGGTGTTCCTCTTAGAAATAAGCATGGAGAGCAACAATTAAATTATTCTATTGTGAGTTGTATAAGTACTATACTTGGTTTCCCTAGGACAACCTATAAATTAGGCACTTATCCGATTTGGGTTTTAGTTTGGTATCATCCAAACATATGCCTAGAATTCCCAAATCTTCAGGAATGAGAAACCCAGTTTCTTTCCTGTTCATATCTAATATGAATTATGTCTAACAGATTTTCATGGAACCTCATTCAAAATAAGTTTTGCACTGTTTAATGCTTATCCCTTGAAGGAAAATAGTAGCTCAGAGCGACTCATGATTAACCTTATCATGTCCAACAAAATTTGGGTTTTCTGTTCGGACACACCATCGGATTGATGTGTTCCGGGAAGAGTCCACTATGTAAGAATACTATACTCTTTCATTTAGTCAAGAAACTTATTGCTTAAGTATTTTCCACCACGGTCTAACCGTGACGATTTTAACTTTAGCCGATCTGTCTAACTACTTCGTGTGGAAACTCTTTGAATAACTCAAAAATTTCCGATTTAAGTTTCAAAAGAAACACATAACCATAACGTGATGCCACATCCGTAAAGGTTACGAAGTATCACTATTCACCTCTAGGCTAGCTAGATATAGGCCCACTTACGTCACTATGAACGAGGGCTAACAGATCGGTGGCACTCACACTTTTACCAAGTAAAATGTGTTTTAGGCCCTTTGCCTAATAAACTAGATTCGTATCCACACTTGAAAAGTGTGGACATACGAGTCTTGTTTAATGTGTCCCAGACAACACTGCCACATATATGTCTTATATGATCCTATTTGTTTTTCATGTTATATATTTGAGATCCTTTTATATTCAAAATATAAATACTGTTATTCACATCTAATGTGTTTATCTCAATATCATCTTTATAAAATAAAACACTTTAGTGTTCTAGAATATAAAGGTATACTCGCAACGAGTTATACTCGATATAGAGATAATGTTTCTAGTCAAACTAGGTACATTATAACAGTTTACTAATTTAAGTACACACCCGAAGGGTAGTCCCTAAACTTAGGTTTCTACGGTTAAGACAGCGACTCTCGTCCCATTTCCGACTCGCAGATCGATCTCATCTGAAGTCAGTATCCTGCTTTTCAGCAGATGCTGCAAATCAGTACATAATTATGTACCACATTTAGTATCTAAAATCCAATTTTAATACTAGTAGTGAACATGTTTATTACAAACATACTTGAAGTCAGAGCCTTGCCCTTTCTTCTATTCCTTCATGTCTGCCTTGTCCATACGGCAATCACGCTTCTAGTGACCCGTTTGCCACAGTTTTAGGCAGACATCTTGGGATATGTCTTTTGTATTCCCAGAAGACAGTGATGATTTTACCTTTGCCCTTATCCACATACCCTGAAGCCTTCGGCCAAGCCTTGGCATTCTGGGATGTCAAGTAAGATGCGCCTAGCGCTTCTTACCCTTTTGGAAACTTTGGATTTATCTCATTGAGCATAGCCATTAACTCTTCAAGAGTTTTCTATTCAATTAATTAATGCTTCTAAGATCTAAGTATAGACCTATGAAGATCCTTCAATTTCAATATCATGGTTTAAAGATCTAATCCTTAGTTATGATGACGAAATTAAGGTGTCATTATGGTAAGGATAAGGAATTATTAAGCACTAAAGTTATCATCGCATGAATCTTCCAAAGATCATGCTCTACTATTTACTCAACTCCGGGCTTAGGCCTGAGATGTCATTCTATCAAATAAAATAATCTCTCAGTTCCAGGTCTATCCTGAGATTTTTTTCCCAATCTGAAAATTAAACCATTTAAATACATTTTCATCCAAGATTATGTTTTAAATGCTCAATCTTTCAATTTATCATGATTCTAATGATCCAACTATTTAATCAACGATTTCAGGTACATTTAATATAATGATTACTATAGTCTAACTATATAATCAACTATACATTTAATTAGTTAAATTCAATTATAATGATTACTATAATCCAATTATAAAATCAACTATGAATTGAAATAGTTTGAATACAGTCCAACTGTTTAATTAAAATAATATTTGTATATTTTGACGAATAATGAAATGAGCGCGTATGACAAGTATCTAAACGAAATTGCAAATTTAATACTTGCCTCCCACTATTTTTCGGCGAGCCTCCAACTCTCTGTTGAGTACTCGGGAAACCCAGTTTCCTAGTGGGCTAGGATCCCGTTAAATATCACACAATCTTGACTTTGGCCAACAAATTGTATGATACTTAACTAGGTAGATCTCTAAGATCAATTGGATCTCATCCAATTCCTAGATCCAGTAAGTGGACGTCCAAGTCTGAAACATATATCTTATATGTGCCAATATATCTAATATATTCCCTAACCTTTTTCCTATGAATCAGCTAAGCCTTGGCTTTGGCACAACAAACTTAGTGATCCCAGTTACGCGGAACCCATTGACTATGGAAAGCTTCGTAATCAATGTCGATGGACAAGAAGTGATCTTGACTTTGGCAAAAAAATCACAACTTGGACAAGACACCGATATGGAACAAAGCCTTCATGATTCAAACACATCCGTGGCGGACAAAGGTCTTGACTTTGGCCAACAAACCAGTGCCAATCTTGGATCTTGAGTAAGAATCACTCAATGGAAGGAAAAAACGTTAATATTTTGAGGGTTTTTCACGTAATTGGCAACTAATTAATTATCTTTGTTAAGGCCTCATCATCATACACCCTTAAACATGCATTCTAAAAGCATAATAAGGCGCGTAAATAAAATATAATAATGATATGCAGATGGATACTAAAACATTTTGTTTCTAGAACAAATCTCTCCCTTCCCTCTCTCATGCTAGCACAACTTCTACTCAATTACATAACACTTCTAAAGAAACCTCATTTACATTGAGGGGAATAGGTGAGAAGAGAAATACAAAGAGAAATGAGGTAATAGGCTGGACACGCAGGTCCAATTTAATAAATTCTAAATTTATTACAATAATTTCCAAAATTGCCCTCACCCATCTAATATCCATATGATATACATTATTCATACATCGCATCCATGTATTCACATAAAGCATGTTATCAATCAATCTAATCCAATTAATTAATCTGAAATTAATGACCATCCAATGTTTAAACAAATTTGATTTGCGTGAGTCCAACTCGTTTTAAGAATAAGTACTCAAAGTACGGATTCTTGAATTATATCGAACTACAACATTAAATCCAATTTAATTCGTATTCAATAATAATTATTTATTTAATTCTAAATTAAATAACTACACTTTATTAATGAGTCTTTGTGACTTAGATTCTAAATCTAGTCTTAACGGGTCTCAAAGCCCGATAACATCCAATGTTGTTTAATTAAAGTCCAATGGGCTTTCAATTAATTTCATAAGGCTTGGGCTTCGGCAACCAAAGCCCAAGTAAGGAATCGCCCTTTATGCCTAGAAATCAATTTCGGCCCATTAGGTTCAATTAAACTTTAAAGGTCTATTAGTTATACTTGGACTTTATGGATATGGTTTTGGGCCCAATTAGATCCAACCAATTAACCTAAACCATACTTGGCCCAACCAAGCCCATTAAGCCCAAATTCAACTTTACAAGCCCAATTCCAAATTTAGCCCAAAAAATTAATTCATAAAATTCCATATCTCACAATTCAATTCAACAAAGTGTATAGCCATAATTAATTACTCAAATTAATATTTCCAAAACACCAATTTACTCAATTAATTATGCTTATTATCATCAACATATGTTCAACACATTTGAATCAAAAATCAATCATTTTCATGCTTCTTACACTCAAGGCAATTAGGGTTTTTCATGTCCGATTCCGAATTCAATCCAATTAAATCCTAAATCAACAATTCCCAAATGATTTCAACTTATGCAATGATCAAAATCAAAAAATCACCATGACATTAGGGTAGCATTACATTCGGCCAAGCCAAGCATATTGGGGAAAATTCATCTAATTCAATTTTCATCAAATTGACAATGCATAACACTATGTTATCATCATTCAAGCATACTCAAATAATCAATTTCATCCAAACATGCTCAAATCAATTTTACCCAAATTTTACCCTAAATCAATTTCATGCTAAAAAAGGCTCTAGATACCATTGTTGGGTTTCTACTGTAGTCCAAGATCAATTCAAGTAATGAATGTGAATACTCAAAGAGGTATGGCGGAATCATACTTACAATGATCGGATTTTGCAATGCGGGAACAAACAAAAATCTTCAAGCTTTTCCTCCATTGATGCTCATGGCAAAGCTCCATTTTTGTGCTCCATGTTTGTCTTCAAGCTCCAAGCTTCATGTGAGGATTTCATGCTCATGGGAAAGGTTTCCATATCACCTTCGTAAGACTCCTAATGTGTGCTAGCACCCGGAAAATTTTGCCACAAAATCTTCCATTGCTTCTCCTTGCCCACGGCAAATGGCCCAAGGCCAAGAGTTAGAGAGGAAGAAGATATGAGTTGTGTCGGTGGGTTTTGTTATCTAATAATCAAAAACAAAAAGTTGAATACCATTAATAAAATAATGATATATGTCTTTCATCCATCACACTTGAGTGTTTTACACTCAACCATCAATCCATCACCCATGAATAGTGATTGACATCACATCACTCAAAGTGACAAGACATCTATCACTTGATTGACAAATGATATGACGCGTGTGATGGACTTATGGGCCCCACTTGATTCGAAATACGAGTGGGCCCGCAAACACTCCCGGGCTCGGGTTCGTTAATTCCGAATTAACGATTTTTCATCGTGTCATAATAAATCAAATTTAATTAAATAATTATGCCTAGTAAAATTACTATTCACGTCGCTAACGAATTAATTCTAAATCAACTCGTATGCCCGAATAAAATCCGATTTTAATTCCGCGTCAAAATCCAATTTCGTTTAATATATCGAATATATTATTTTATCGATTAATTCCAAATTAATCGTTCTCTCTCTTTAAATAGTATTTTATCCCAGATAAAGTATATCCGTAATTAATCCTAGATTAATTTTCTCTCTCATCTAATTAATCCCAGATTAATAAAGTGCGATTCATGTGGATAATTATGACCCATAGCATCACTATTTGTACAAATCATGGTGTTGTACAAATTAACTATGTTACAAAGGAAATTGCTCTTTGATCATTGTGATTAGATCACCTAGATGTATAAATGATGAAAGGTCCTTATGATTAGTTCCTGGATTGAGATGATATGAGACAGTATCAATCCACGAAGGTTAATCATTAAATAATCCCTAGTCGTAGTATTATCGAGATTGGACATCGATAATGCGGAATAGACTAGTATTACACTTGTGCATGTTATGGGAGCATAACGGTATAGTTCTCATATATTTGGGTATTGGATACTCATGCAAGTGTAATAGGAGGTTGTGTCGGAAAACAGCTTCGCTCTGGATAGACCCCTTCGGAATTCCATTGGTAGTATAACTATGTGTCTATGGAAGTCCGAATCAGGGTAGGTGTATTTGGTCTTAACCTGAGACTTGCACCGCTAATACTTGCGACAATCAATATATTTTGGTTTTGGTCATCCAGGACTTTAACCGGTTCTGTGTACGCCTCTTCTGGGTATATTGAGAATCGTAGTGTATTGGGTGTGATGTCAAGATGGAAGTATCACTTTAGTTATAGTGGAGATGATGATCACGTAGGATACGGAACTTGTTCTCTTATATGCTGCAGCTATCGGGATATTATGACTAGGTCATGTATATCCGATAAATGAGACTAGTTACCAGAGATCTGATATGTACTTCGTACGGGGCAGACACATTTCCAGCCCTAGGCCTTGCACGTGACCATCTGATACTGGATCGTCATACACAACACTACGTATACTACACCTGATATAGATCCTTTATTCTTGTAAGCATGTTTCTGGAGAATTGGGTAGCATGTCACTTTGCTAGAAGCCAACCTTGTCTTGTAAATCGGTAAAAAGGTAGTACTAGGTACATACGTATTCGGATAGTCCGATAACCGTATTTACTGCCAACATATCTGGGATCTCATGGGTCGCTTCCCGAAGATTCACCGATGACGTATGACTCGCACTTTATTAATCTGGGATTAATTTGATGAGAGAGAAAATTAATATAGGATTAATTACAGAGATATTTTCTAGGATAAAAATATTAATTAAAGAGATAGAACGATTAATTTGGAATTATTTGATAAAATTAATATATTCGATATATTAAACGAAATTGGATTTCGACGCAGAATTAAGTTGGATTTTAATTCGGGCAAACGAATAATTTAGAGTTTATTTCGTTAGTGATGTGAATAGTAATTATGCTAGGCATGATTATTTGATTAAATTAGATTTAATTACGATGCAACGGAAAATTCGTTAATTCGGAATTAACGAACCTGAGCCCAGAAGTGTTTACGAGCGCATTCGTATTTTGAATTCGAGTACGGCACGCAAATCACATCAAGCGTCAAATTGCAAGTCACATCTAGTGTCACATCATTCGTCAATCAAGTGATAAATGTCTTTCACTTTGAGTGATTGACACCAGTCACTATTCATGAGTGATGGGGCTTGATGGAAGTTGTTGAAAAGCTTTTTGAAAGCTTGAAAAACATTTACTATTATTATAATGGTATTTGACTTTTGATTTTTGGTATTAGATACAACACCAAAACCAAACAAACTACTTCACTTCTTCTCTCCTCTAATTCACGCCCAAATAGGCAAAATAAGTCTCCTCCATTTTTTCTTCAAAGCCGAGAATGGTAAGAAGAACAAAGGAAAATTTGTGGCAAGTTTTCCATAGAGCTAGCACTCAAAAAGAGACAAACGAATGTGATAGAGAAACCCACTCGTGGGCATGGAATCAAATCACGAAAGCTTGGAGCTTGGAGGTTGATTCGTTGCCGAATTTGAGGACTGTTTTTTAGCTCACTGCCGTGAGTCTTGGAGGACTTCAAATGGCTTAAAAAGTTTTTTGTTCTTCACCGCATCGCTCAACCAATCATTGTGATTATTCCGCGACTTCTTTGATTGTATTCGCACTTAGCTTTGATGCTTGAATCGATCCTCAGGACCGTAGAAACTCCAACAATGGTATCAGAGCGAGTTAAAGCATGAAACTTGATTTAGGGTTAAAATGGGGTAAAATGTATTTGAGCATGATTTGATGAAATTGGATGATTGAGTATGCTTAAATGTAGTTTAATTGAAGATTGATTGGATCAATTTCATGAAAATTGTTTGGAACAATTTTTTCCCAATAATTAGGCTTGGCCGAATTGGACTATGCCCTAAATGTCTTTGAATTTTTTATTTTGATTCATTGGATGAGTTAGAATCATTCGGGAAATGTTGATTGTGATTTAATTTGATTGAAACCGAATCGATTTTGAAAACCCCACATTGTCGAGACATGTATAGCATGATATGGCTTTGATTTTGATAAATTATGTTGGACATGATTTAATATTGATAAGCATGATTAATTAGGCTAATTGGTGTTTTGGAAATATTGAAATTAGGGTAATTAGTTATGTTATACACTTTAATTAATTTGATTAAGAGATTTGGAATTTTTTGAAATTAAATTAATGGGCTTAAATTGGATTTGGGCTTGTAATGTTGAAATTGGGCTTATTGGGCTTGGTTGTACCAAACTGGTTTAGGCAAATTGGTTGGATCCAATGTTAATTTAATTAAAGTCCAATTATGACTTAATGGGCCTTTAAAGTTTAATTGGGCCTAATGGGCCGAAATTGATTTCTAGGCTTATGGGGTTATTCCTTGATTGGGCTTTGGTTGCCGAAGCCCACGCCTTAAGAAATTAATTGAAAGCCCATTGGACTTTAATTAAATTAACATTGGATGTTAATCGGGCTTTGAGACCCGTAATGATTAAATTTGGAATTTAAGTCGTAAAGGTTCGTTAATTAAGTGTAATATTTAATTTGGAATTAAATAGTGGATTAGTATTAAATACAAGTTAAATTGGATTTAATGTTGTAGTTTAATGTAATTCAAGAATACGTACTTTGAGTACTTATTTGCAAAACGAGTTTGACTCGCGCAAAATCAAATCGTTGTTTGAACATTGGATGGTCATTAATTATCAGATTAATTAATTGGATTAGATTGATTGATAGCATGCTTCTGTGAATACATGGTTGCGATGCATGAATAATATATATCGGATGGATATTAGATGGGTGGGGTAATTTTAGAAATTATTGTAATAAATTTGGAATTTATTAATTGGACTTGCGTGTCCAGCCTATTACCTCCATACTCTTTGTATTTCTCTTCTCACATATTCCCCTCAATGTAAATGAGGTTTCTTTAGAAGTATAGTTTAACGGGTAGAAGTAATACTTGTGCTAGCGGGAGAGAGGAAATGGAGAGATTTGATCTAGGATCAATGTGTTTGAGTATCCATCCGCATATCATTATTATATTTATATGCGCCTTATTATGTGTTTAGAATGCATGTTTAAGGGTGTATGATGATGAGACCTTAACAAAGATAATAAATTGGTTGCCAATTTACACGCGAAAAATCCTCGCAAAATATTAAGCGTTTTTCTTCCATTGAGTGATTCTTACTCAAGATCCAAGACTGGCATTGGTTTGTTGGCCAAAGTCAAGACCTTTGTCCATCGAGGATGTGTTTGAATCACGAGAGCTTTGTTCCATATTGTTGTCTTGTCCAAGTCATGATTTGTTGGCCAAAGTCAATATCACTTCTTGTCCATCGACATTGATTACGAAGCTTTCCATGGTCAATGGATTCCGCTAAACTGGGATCATTAAGTTTGTTGTGCCAAAGCCAAGGCTTATTTGATTCAGAGGAAAAAGGTTAGGGAATATATTGGATATATTGGCATATATAAGATATATGTTTCGGACTTGGATGTCCACCTACTAGATCTAGGAATTGGATGGGATCCAATTGATCTTAGAGATCTACCTAGTTAAGTATCATACAATTTGTTGGCCAAAGTCAAGATTGTGTGTTACTTAATGGATCCTAGCCCACTAGGAACACGGTTTCCTGAGTACTCGACAGAGGGTTAGAGGCTCACCGAAAAATAGTGGGAGGCAAGTATTAGATTTGCAATATTCGTTTAGTTACTTGCCATACGCGCTCATATCAAATTTTTCGTCAAATAAATTAAATATTAGTTGGACTAATATTTAAATGTTGTTTTAATTAAACAGTTGGACTGTATTCAAACTATTTCAATTAATAGTTGATTTTATAATTGGATTATAGTAATCAATATAATTGAATTTTATAAATTAAAAGTATAGTTGATTATATAGTTGGACTATGGTAATCATTATATTAAATAGTACCTGACATCGTTGATTAAATAGTTGGACTATTAGAATCAAGATAAATTGAAATATTAGTGTTTAAAACATAATCCTAAGGAAAAATATGTTTAAACGGCTTTAATTTTCAAATTTGGAATAATATTTCAGGATGGTCCTGAAAATTAAGAAGTTACTTTATTTGATAAAATAACCTCTTGGGCCTAAGCCTGGAGTTAAGCAAATAGTAGAGCATGATCTTTGGAAGATTCATGTAATGATAACTTTAGTGCTTAATCCATTATGCTTGCCAAATAGACTACTTAATTTCTTAATCAGAACTAAGGATTAGATCCTTAAAGTGTGATAATGAAATTGAATGATCTTCGTAGATCTATTCTTAGATCTTAGAAGTATTGAATTGCAATTAATAACTCTTATAGAGTTGATGGCTATTCTCAAGGAGATAAAGCCAAAGTTTGTAATAATGCAAAAAGCGCAAGACGCACCTTACTTTAATATTCTAGAAACCCAAGGCTTGGCCAAAGGCTTCTAGAATGTGGAAAAGGGTAAGGCAAAATCATTATAATCTTCTAGGAAGATAAAGGACATATCCCAAGATGTCTGTCTAAACTGTGGCAAACGGGGTCACTGAAGCGCGACTACCGTATGCACAAGGCAAACATGAAGGAATAAAAGGCAGGGTAAGGCTCTGACTTCAAGTATGTTTATCATAAAATATTCACTACTAGTATTAATATTGGATTTTAGATACTAAATAGTGGTACATGAATATATGTATTGATGTGTAGAATCTGCTGTGAGCAGGATACTACCTTCAGATGAGATTAATCTGCGAATTGGAAACAGGACGAGAGTCACCGTTTTAACCGTAGATACCTAAGTTTAGGAACTACCTTTCGGGTGTGTACTTAAATTAGGAAACTGTTGTAATGTAACTAGTTTGACTAGAAACATTATCTCTATATCGAGTATGACTCGTTGCGAGTATACCTTTATATTCTAGAACACTAAAGTGTTTTATTTTATAAAGATGATACTGAGATAAACACATTGGATGTGAATAACGGTATTTATATTTTGAATATAAATAAATCTCAAACATATAACATGACAAACAAGTAGCTCATACTGATTTGATCAGATAAGACTTATTTGTGGCAGTGTTGTCAGGGACACAATTAAACAAGACTCGTATATCCACACTTTCGAAGAGTGGATACTAGAACGTATTTGATCCTATTCAAATAAAGTCTACGAATCTAGTTTATTGGGCAAAGTGCCTAAAATACCTTTTACTTGGTAAAAATGTAAGTGTCATTGATCTGTTAGCCCTCGTTCATAATGACGTAAGTGGGCCCATGTCTAGCTAGGCTATATATGGAAATGAATGTTTCGTGACCTTTACAGATGTGGCATCGCGTTATGGTTATGTGTTTCTTATTGAAACACAAATCAGAAACTTTTAGAGTTTCGACACGAAATAGACAAACAGATCGGCTAAAGTATTATTTCTTCACAGTTAGACCATGATGAAAATACTTAAGCAATAAGTTTCTCTAATACTTGAAAGAGTATAGTATTCTTTCAATGAGGACTCCTCCTGGAACACGTCAAATTTAACGGTGTGTCCGAACGGAGAAACCGAATTTTGTTAGACATGATAAGGTTAATCATGAGTCACTCTGAGCTACCATTTTTCTTCAAAAGGATAAGCATTTAACAGTGCAATACTTATTTTGAATAAGGTTCCATGAAAATCCGTTTGACAGACTTCATATTAGATATGAACAGGAAAGAAACCGGGCTTTCTTACTCCTGAAGATTTGGGAATGTTGGGCATACATTTGGTTGATACCAAACTAGAACCCAAATCGGATAAGTGCCTAATTGTAGGTTATCCTAGGGAAACCAAAGTACAGTACTTATACATCTCACAAGAGACAATGTAATTGTTGCTCACCATGCGGTTTTCCTAAGAGGAATACCGATATGCAGTGGTAAGTTGGAGGATAGTGAAACTCGATGAAAATTGGAGTAATATTGTTCAAGGCACCGATTCTTTAATGGAACACAAACAGTTCATCAAGGATGAAACTGTACCAATAATCTTCAAATACACAAGAACTGCGTAAGTCGTAGAGAATCAGAATTTAACCCGGGGTATGGATTTCTGATCTCACCTCATAAAGATGTCAATCTTATTGAGAAAACTGACTGCGTATGAGGAAGTGATACAAGGTTTCGACTACCTAATTATGGCAAAGTGCCATGATATCCGAAATGGATTCCATGTATACCAACTATGTTAGGATACTAGTTGATGTACCGCAAGGCATTGTGCCTAATGGTATTATATTAGTCTTCAAGGAAGCATACATGGATGGCAACATAACAACGTACAAAGCTAGGCTTGTACGGAAAGGTATCGTTATCAACATAGTGTTGATTACGACGAAAGGTATCCATTTGGATAATGCTTGCTGATGCTGCATGTTTCATTCATAAAATATGACAGCTGAACGTCAAAATCATTTTCCTTAAAAGGAAACCTTTCAGAGGATGTTTTCAACATCCTGACGGTTTTGTCGTACCAAAACTGGCAAACAAGGTTTGCAGGTTATTCGATCCATGTATGGATTGAAGCAAGCATTATGTTCTTGGAACAATCATTTTGATGTAATCATAATGGTGTATGATTTAATTCAAAACATAAATGATTCTTGTGTATATAAGGAGGTTAGTGGGAGCGCACTGATAGTGAATGTCCTAACAATATGATATGTCATTTCTTGGAAATGATATTCCTATATAATAATCGGTGAAAGCTTGGCTTTCATGAAAAACTCTCCGTAGAATTCTTGGGAGAAACAACCTTTATTCTAGGAATAAAGATCTACCGGGTTAGATCTAAAAGTTGTTGGCATTCTTTGAGAACTCGTACATTAAAAAATGTATGTGACCTGGTGTCTCATATGCTTTGAGCATATGGAGTTACAATCAGGCCAATCCAAGTGATAGTCACTGGATTGATATTAAGAACATCCTTCAGTATCTTAGAAGAACTGAGGATGCTGTCTTAAGCTATGGAGAATGAGAACTTGAAGTGACTGGGTTTACTGCTGCAAGTTTATAAAGTTTGAATAATGGAACAGTGAGCTGGAAATCTTCCAAACAAGATATTGTTACCATATAAACAACAAAAACGGAACTTTGCTGCGATTTTCACAGCAATAGTAGCACCTTGGATCTAAATAATTCTAATTAGATTAGATATAATTCTGTTAGCAGCTGAGCTAGGCTACAGCACAGTCTAAAGAATTAACGGTCTCATCAACGATCCGATATGTACTTTAAACTGTCTTCATCTGATTCGTCGGATCATACATCGTGGCGATGTGATGATCGAATAAATCGCATCATATGATTACCTTTTAAATCCGCAGGCGAAAGCTGTCTCTCAGCAGAAGTTTGAGCGACCCATACATAGTTCAGGTGTTAGGCACCTGAGTGATTGGTTATAGGCCAAGTGGGAGATTGTTGGACAATTATGACCTATAGCATCACTATTTGTACAGATCATGGTGTTGTTGTACAAATTAACTATGTTACAAAGGAAATTGCTCTTTTATCATTTGTGATTAGATCATCTAGATGTATAAATGATGAAAGGTCCTTATGATTAGTTCCTGGATTGAGATGATATGAGACAGTATCAATCCACGAAGGTTTAATCACTAAATATCCCTAGTCGTAGTATTATCGAGATTGGACATCGATAATACGGAATAGACTAGTATTACACTTGTGCATGTTATGGGAGCATAACGGCATAGTTCTCATATATTTGGGTATTGGATACTCATACAAGTGTAATATGAGGTTGTGTTTTACCGATGGTACGAAAAATAGTTTCGCTCTGGATAGACCCCTTCGGAATTCCATTGGTAGTATAACTATGTGTCTATGGAAGTCCGAATCAGGGTAGGTGTATTTGGTCTTAACCTGAGACTTGCACCGCTAATACTTGCGACAATCAATATACTTTGGTTTTGGTCGTCCAGGGCTTTAACCGGTTCTGTGTACGCCTCTTCTAGGTATATTGAGAATCGTAGTGTATTGGGTGTGATGTCAAGATGGAAGTATCACTTTAGTTATAGTGGAGATGATGATCACGTAGGATACAGAACTTGTTCTCTTATATGCTGCAGCTATCGGGATATTATGACTAAGTCATGTATATCCGATAATAGAGACTAGTTACCAGAGATCCGATATGTGCTTCGTACGGGGCAGACACATTTCCAGCCCTAGGCCTTGCACGTGACCATCCGATACTGGATCTTCATACACAATACTACGTATACTACGCCTGATATAGATCGCTTATTCTTGTAAGTATGTTTCTGGAGAATTGGGTAGGCATGGCGCTTTGCTAGAAGCCAACCTTATCTTGTAAATCAGTAAAAATATAGTACTAGGTACATACGTATTCGGATAGTCCGATAACCGTATTTACTGCCAACATATCTGGGGATCTCATCGGTCGCTTCCCGAAGATTCACCGATGATGTATGACTCGCACTTTATTAATCTGGGATTAATTTGATGAGAGAGAAAATTAATCTGGGATTAATTACGGAGATATTTTATCTAGGATAAAATATTAATTAAAGAGATAGAACGATTAATTTGGAATTAATCGATAAAATTAATATATTCGATATATTAAACAAAATTGGATTTCGACGCGGAATTAAAGTTGGATTTTAATTCGGGCAAACGAATTAATTTAGAATTATTTCGTTAGTGATGTGAATAGTAATTATACTAGGCATGATTATTTAATTAAATTAGATTTAATTACGACGTAACAGAAAATTCGTTAATTCGGAATTAACGAACCCGAGCCCAGGAGTGTTTGCGAGCGCATTCGCATTTCGAATTCGAGTACGGCATGCAAATCACATCAAGCGTCAAATCACAAGTCACATCTAGCGTCACATCATTCGTTAATCAAGTGATAAATGTCTTTCACTTTGAGTGATTGACACCAGTCACTATTCATGAGTGATGTGACTAGATGGAAGTTGTTGAAAAGCTTTTTGAAAGCTTGAAAGACATTTACTATTATTATAATGGTATTTGACTTTTGATTTTTGGTATTAGATACACAAAAACCAAACAAACTACTTCACTTCTTCTCTCCTCTAAGTCACGCCCAAATAGGCAAAATAAGTCTCTCAATTTTTCTTCAAATCCGAGAATGGTAAGAAGAACAAAGGAAAATTTGTGGCAAGTTTTCCATAGAGCTAGCATTCAAAAAGAGACAAACGAAGGTGATAGGGAAACCCACCCGTGAGCATGGAATCAAATCACGAAAGCTTGGAGCTTGGAGGTTGATTCGTTGCCGAATTTGAGGACTTTTTTTAGCTCACTGCCGTGAGTCTTGGAGTACTTCAAAGGGCTTAAAAAGTTTTTTGTTCTTCACCGCATCACTCAACCGATCATTGTGAGTATTCCGTGACTTCTTTGATTGTATTCGCACTTAGTTTTGATGCTTGAATCGATCCCCGGGACCGTAGAAACTCTAACAAGTCATACGTCATCCGTGAATCTTCGGGAAGTGACCCATAAGATCCCCGGATATGTTGGTAGTAAATCTGGTTATCAGACTATTCGAATACGTACGTACCTAGTACTACGTTTTTACCGATTTATACGATATGGTTGGCTTCTAGCAAAGCACCGTGCCTACCCAATTCTCCAGAAATATTCTTAAAGGAATATTGTAATCTATATCAGGAGTAGTATACGCAGTATTGTGTATGTCGATCAAGTAACTGATGTCACGTGCTAGGCCTGGGGCTGGGTATGTGTCTGCCCCGTACAAAACACATGTCGGATATCTGGTAACTTGTCTCTATAATCGGATAAACATGACCTAGTCATATTATCCCGATAGCTGCAGTATATAAGAGCACCAGTTCCGTATCTTGTGTGATCATCATCTCCATATGACTGAAGTGATACTTCCATCTTGACATCACACCCAATACACTACGATTCTCAATATACCCAGAAGAGGCGTACATAAAACCGGTTAAAGCACTGGATGACCAAAACCAAAGCATATTGATTGTCGCAAGTATTAGCGGTGCAAGTCTCAAGTTAAGACCAAATACACCTACCATGAAGCGGACTCCCATAGACACATAGACATACTACCAATGGGATTCCGCGGGGTCTATCCAGAGCGAAGATGTTTTCCATACCATCTGTAAAACATAACCTCCTATCGCACTTGCATAAGTATCCAATACTTAAATATATGAGAATTGTGTCTTTATGCTCCCACAACACGCACAAGTGCAATACTAGTCTATTCCGCATTATCGATGTCCAATCTCGATAATACTACGACTAGGGATATTTAATGATTAAACCTTCGAGGATTGATACTGTCTCAATCATCACAATCTGAAACTAATCATAAGGACTTTTATCATTTATGTATCTTGGTACTCTAATTACAAATGATAAAAGAGCATTTTCCTTTATCACATAGTTAATTTGTATAACAACACCATGATCTGTATAAATAGTGATGCTATTGGTCATAATTGTCCAACAATCTCCTACTTGGCCTATAGCCAATCACTCAGATGTCTTACACCTGAATTATGTACGGGTGGCTCAAACTTCTGCTGAGAAACAGCTTTCGTCAGTGGATTTATAAGGTTATCATCTGATTCGATTTATTCGATCATCACATCGTCACGATGTATGATCCGACGAATCAGATGAAACCAGTTGAAGTACATATCGAATCGTCGATGAGACCGTTAATTCTTTAGCCTATGCTGTAGCCAAGCTCAGCTGCTAACAGAATTATATCTAATCTAATTATAATTATTTAGATCTAAAATGCTACTTTTGTTGCGACAGTTGCAGCAAATCTCCACTTTTATTGTTTATTTGGTAATAGTATCTTGCTTAGAAGATTTCCAGCTCACTGTTCCGTTATTCAAACTATATAGTACCATTATTACGACTTATAGTCATTTTATCAGTTTGGAAACTTACAACAGTGATCCCAGTCACTTCAAGTTCTCCTTCTCCATAGCTTAAGAAAGCATCCTTAGTTCATCTAAGATACTAGAGGATGTCTTTAACATCAATCCAATGACTATCACTTGGATTGTCCTGATTGTGACTCCATATGCTCAAAGCGTATGAGACATCAGGTCGTGCACTTTTTTTCAATGTACGAGTACTCAGAGAGTGTCAACAACTTTTAGATCTATCCCAGTAGATCTAATTCCTAGAGTAAAGGTTGTATCTCCGAAGAATTCTACGGAGAATTTTTCTTGAAAGCCAACCTTTCACCGATTGTTATATGGAATGTCATTTCCAAGAAATGATATGTCATCATTATATAGGACAATCATCGTCAGTGCGCTCCCACTAACCTCATTATATACACAAGAATCATATTCATTTTGAATTAAATCATACACCATTATGATTACATCAATAACGATATAGTTCCAAGAACGTAATTCTTGCTTCAATCCATAAATGGATCGAATTAACTTGCAAACCTTGTTTGCTTATTTTGGTAAGACAAAACCGTTAGGATGTTTTAAACATCCTCCAAAGGGTTTCCGATAAGGAAAACGATCTTGACGTTTTGCTGCCATATTTCATAAACGAAACATGCAGCATCAGCAAGCATTATCCAAATGGATTTAACCATGGTAACAGGTAAAAGGATTCGTCGTTATCAACAGTATGTTGATGACGATACCCTTTATGTACAAGCCTAGCTTTGTACATTTATATGTTGCCATCTATGTTTGTCTTCCTTGAAGACCTTTTAGTACCAATAGACATAATGTCTTACGGTACAACAACCAGTGTCCAAACTTGGGTGGTATACATGGAATCTATTTCGGACATTATGGCACTTTGCCATAATATGGAGTCAATACCTTGTATCACTTCCTCATACGTAGTTAGTTCGTATTCCTCAATAAGATTGACATCTTTATGAGGTGAGATCAGAAACCCATACCTCCCAGGTTGTCTTCTGACTCTCTCTAACTACGCAGTTCTTGTGTATTTGAAGATTATGGTACAGTTTCATCCTTGATGAACTGTTTGTGTTCCATTAAAGAATCAGTGCCAGGAACAGTATTACTCTGATCTTCATCGAGTTTTACCATCCTCCCACTTACCACTACATATAGGTGCTTCTCTTAGGAATATCGCATGGAGAGCAATAATTAAATTGTTCTCTTGTGAGTTGTATAAGTACTATACTTGGTTTTCCTAGGACAACCTACAAATTAGGCACTTATCCGATTTGGGTTTTAATTTGGTATCATCCAAACATATGCCTAGCATTCCCAAATCTTCAGGAATGAGAAACCCAATTTCTTTCTGTTAGACAATTATGACCCATAGCGTCACTGTTTGTAAAAGACATTGTGTTTTTGTACAAAATTAACTATGTAGTAATAAAAATACCTTTTACCGTTTTGTAATTTATTTACTATGATATATAAATGGTAAAAGTCCATATGATTAGTTCCGGATTGAGATGATATGAGACAGTATCAATCCATAAAGGTTTAATCATTAAATATCCCTAGTCGTAGTATTATCGAGACTGGACATCGATAATGCGGAATAGACTAGTATTGCACTTGTGCGCGTTGTGATGGCATAACAGCATAGTTCTCATATGTTTAAGTATATGATACTTATGCAAGTGCGATAGGAGGTTGTATTTTACCGATGGTACGGAAAACAGCTTCGCTCTGGTTAGACCCCACGGAATCCCATTGGTAGTATGTATATGTGTCTATGGGAGTTCGCTTTAGGGTAGATGTATTTGGTCTTAACCTGAGACTTGCATCGCTAATACTTGCGACAATCGGTAAACTTTGGTTTTGGTCGTCCAGGGCTTTAACATGTTCTGTGTACGCCTTTATTGGGTTTATTGAGAATCATAGTGTATTGGATGTGATGTCAAGACGGAAGTATCACTTCAGACATATGGAGATGATGATCACGCAGGGACTGATACTAGTTCTCTATTGTGTTGCAACCATCGGGATAATATTACAAGGTCATAATTATTCGATTCAAATAGACTAGTTGCTTGATATCTGATATGTGCTTCATACGGGGCAGACACTATTCCAGCCCCAGGCCTTGCACGTGACATCAGATACGGGATCGCAATACGCAATACTACGTATTCTACGCCTAACATAGATTATATATTCCAGTAAGAATATTTTTGGAGAATTGGGTAGGCACGGTGCTTTACTAGAAGCCAACCATGTCTTGTAAATCGGTAAGCACGTGGTACGAGGTACTCACTTTGTCGGATAGTCCGATAACTGGATTTACTGCCAACATATCCAGAGATCTCTTGGGTTGCCTCCCAAAGATTCACCGATGACAGTTGACTCGACTAGAATTAATCTGGGATTAATTTAGAGAGAGAAAATTAATCTGGGGTTAATTGAGGCTTTATTTAATCTGGGATTAAATGTGTTCGAAAGAGAGATAACGCGATTAATTTGGAATTAATCAGTAAAATAAATTTAATAGTTAAATTTGATTTTTCTATTTAATTTATTTGAATTGGCTAAAATTAACATATCGGATATATTAATATGAATTGGATTTCATTACGAAATTAAAGTCGGACTTTAATACGAACGAACGAATTAATTTAGAATTAATTTGTAAACAACGTTCGTAATATATTTGCGAGGCATCGTTATTTAATTAAATTAGATTTAATTATTTAGAGACGAAAGTTCGTTTAATCGGATTAAACGGAACCGAGACGCGGAAAATGTTCGTAGAGATATTTGAATTTTGAATTCAAATGTGGGGCCCACTTCACATGTGGTAGTTGGCATTTATGCCAAGCCACCTACTACTCAACCACCTTGTAATGGTTTTGGTAAAACCATTTACCCAACCACCTAGTTTAGGTGAAAAGGGTAAAAGTGATTTTACCAAAAACCAATTCTCTCTCTCTTTTGTAACACTTGAACCAAAACACAAAACCTAATGTATCTCATTTGGGAGTGAGCTTCTCCATTTTCTTCTCATTGATTTTTTGCAAAATCAAGTTAGCTAGCACTTCAAAGATCAACAAAGATAATAGGGAAACATCTTCAAGAGTTGGAATCAACACTTTAAGCTTGGAACTTGGAGTTCTCTTCTCAACTTTTAAAAGCTCAAATCCGTTCATTGTAAGTATATTCCGCAACTTATAATGATTTTAATCACATGTTTTCATGCTTATTAGATCATTGGCATGTTCTAGGAACACTAACAATGGTATCATGAGCCAATTTTAAGCATGAAAATTTCTAGGGTTCTTGAGCCTAAAATTTGGGGCTTTTATGTTTTGAACATGATTCTTTCAAATTGATGCTTTGGGCATTCTTAGAATATGATAACTTAGAGTTATGCATGATTACATTTGAAATATAATGATTGAATCAAAAATAATAAAAAAAATCTTAGTGTGGCCGAAACTATGAAGACAGTGGACTGCATGTTTATTTTTTTTTGTAACATGAAATGATGTGTTTAAATGCATGTTTAAATGTTGATTGTTGGTTTGATTGGATTGGAATCAAATTCAATAATGTTTATGTTAAAATCAAAGAGCATGTTGAGCATGAAATGATGAATTTTGGCTTCAATTTGTGTTGAGCATAAATTGTTGGATTAAGCATGATTAATTAAGTTAATTGGTATTTTGGAAATATTGAGTTTAATTAATTAATCATGGCTAATACACTTTAATTAAAATAATTGTGATATTTGGAATATTATAATTATGTTAATAAGCCTTTAAATATGATTTGGGCTAAAAGTGTGTATTTGGGCTTAATGGACTTGGTTTGACCAAGTTTGGTTTTGGACTTTTGGATTGGATCCAATTGGGCCCAAAACCAATTCCATAAAGTCCAAATGCATCACTTGGCCTTTAAAGAATTTAATTGGGCCTAATGGGCCTAAATTGATTTGTAGGCAATAGGGTGATTCCTATTGGGCCTTGGCATTTTGGGTTTGATCCATTATGGCCAAAGCCCATGCCTTAAGAATCAATTAAAAGCTCATTGGACTTTAATTAAAATGACATTGGATGTTATTAGGCCTTTGAGACCCATTAAGATTGGATTTAGAATCCAAGTCTTTAAGGCAAATATATAAGTGTAAATATTTAATTTGGAATTAAATCGGAATTAGTATTGAATACAAATAAATTGGATTTAAAGTTGTAGTTCGATATAATTCAAGAATACGTACTTAAAAGTATTTATTCTTAAACGAGTTGGACTCGCGCAAATCAAATCTTTGTTTGAACATTGGATGGTCATTAATCAAAGATTAATTAATTAGAGTAGATTGATTGAATAACATGCTTTGTATGAATACATAAATGTATTGTATGAATAATGTATATCGGATTGATATTAGAAGGGCATGGGCAATTTTGGAAATTGTAATAAGTTTAGAATTTATTAAATTGGACCTGCGTGTCTAGCCTTTTATCTCCTTATTCTTTGTATTTCTCTTCTCATCAATTCCCCTCAATGTAAATGAGGTTTCTTTATTGTATTATGTAATTGGGTAGGAGTTAGAATAGTTCTAGTCGGGGAGAGGAAATGGAGCGATTTGTTCTAGGAATAATCTGTTTAAATATCCATCTGCATATCGTTATTAATTTACTTTTGCGCCTTATGATGTTTTAGAAGCATGCTTAAGGGTGTATGATGAGACCTAATCAAAGATAATAAATTGGTTGTCAATTTACGTGAAAAACCCTCAAAAACATATTAAGCGTTTTTCCTTCCGTTGAGTGATTCTTACTCAAGATCCAAAGTTGGCACTGGTTTGTTGGCCAAAGTCAAGACCTTTGTCAATTGCGGATGTGTTTGAATCATGAGAGTTTTTTTCTATATCGGTGTCTTTTCCAAGTTGTGATTTGTTGGCCAAAGTTAAGATCACTTCTTGTCCATCGACATTGATTACGAAGCTTTCCATGTCAATGGGTCCCGCTTAACTGGAATCATTAAGCTTGTTGTGCCAAAGCCAAGGCTTAGTTGATTCAGAGGAAAACGTTAGGAAAATATATTGGATCTATTGGCATATATACTGTATATATGTTTCGGACTTGGATGTCCACCTACCAGATCTAGGAATTGTATGAGATCCAATTGATCTTCGAGATCTATGTAGTTAAGTTTCATACAGCTTGTTGGCCCAAGTCAAGGTTGTGTGTTATTTAACGGGATCTTAGCCCACTAGGAAACTATATTTCCCGAGCACTGGACAGAGGGTTAGAGGCTCGACAAAAAATAGTGGGAGGCTAGTATTGAATTTGTAATTTCATTCAGATACTTAGTTTTACGCGCTTTCAAAATATTTTGTCAAAATTATTTATTAGTTGGACTAATACAATGTTATTTTTTCTTGTAACAGTTAGACTGTACCCAAATATCGTTGACTAGATAGTTGGACTATCGTAGTCAAGGTGACAGGAAAGGGAAATGTCCGAGACATTATCATGGGTGAAAATGTCTTTATGGCACGAACTTTGTCGATTGGGAAATGAATCTAAGGATAGTCCTTGGAGCCGAGAGGTTGTTATACACCATACAGACACCTCTTGGGCCTAAACCCACACCTGATCAGACACTTGAGCTGGAGCTTTGGAAGACTCACATCGATGATTGCGATACTGCTCAGTCTATTATGCTTGCTTCCATGACTCATCATTTCTGTCGACAAAATAGGGACTTGGATCCCTATAACATGTTGACGAGGTTGCAAGATCTTCACCGATCTAACAGAAGATCGCAGAGATATGAGTTAGTGAAGAAGCTCTTCCGTTCACGTATGTCAGAAGGCATGTCTGTTGAGTCCCATGTGGTACAGATGATTACTAACATAGATGAGCTAGCTGAGATGGGGATAGTCTTTGAGGCTGAGATTACCGTAGATATGATCTTGCAATCTCTCCCCGACACCTGAAGACAATTCATCATAAACTATAATTTTATGAACAAAGATGATACTCTTGGAGAGTTATTGTCTACTCTCAAGGGCAACAAGCGCGAGACGCACTTTGCTTCGACACCTCATCAGACCCGAGGGTTGGGCCCAAGGCGATTGGAGGTGTGAAGAATGAGAAGCATAATAGAAAGGGCAAGGCCAAACCGTCAAAGGCTTCGGGAAGCCTAAGGACAAATCTCAGGATGTTTGCCTCCAGTGCGGCAAGCGGGGTCACTGGTAGCGTGACTGGCGCGAGTACAAGGTGATCTAGAAGGAGATTAAAGCGGGCAAGACACTGGCTTCAGGTATGTTGTTATTGAAATAAACATGACTACTTCTAGTTTTAAAAATAGGATTTTTGATTCTGGTTGTGGTACTCACATATGTACTGATGTACAGGATCTGCGGATTAGCAGAAGGCTGACCTCAGAGGAGATTGATCTACGCGTTGGAAATGAGACCAGTCGTCATTTTGGCCGTTGGCACTTTTATTTTAGAACTGCCCCCAGGGCATGTACTTGAACTTATAGACTGTTATTATGTACCTAGTTTGACTAGGAATATTATTTCTGTATCTATGTTAACCTAATGTGGGTATACTTTTGTATTCATGAACACTGCTGTTGCAAATAATGGTCTTTATATTTTGAATATAAATCAATCTCAAACATATAATATAACAAATAAAAGGCTCAAAACGAGTAACAAAGATGAAACTTATATGTGGCACTGTCGTCTGGGACACATAAACAAGACTCGCATAACCACACTTTCAAAGAGTGGGTACTTGGACGGATTTGATCCAAATTCATATGACGTCTGCGAATCTTGCTTATTAGGAAAAATGCTTAAATCACCTTTTAGCGGTAAGGGTGAACGCGCCACCGAACTATTAGCCATCGTTCATAGTGACGTATGTGGGCCCATGTCTAGCCAGGCTAGAGGTGGATATGAATATTTCATAACCTTTACGGATGATGCATCACGTTATGGTTATGTGTATCTTATGAGACACAAGTCGGAAACTTTTGAGACATTCAAATAGTTTCGACACGAAGTTGAAAAAAAGACAGGCAAGAGTATAAAGACATTATGGTCGGACCGTGGTGGCGAATACTTGAGCAATGAGTTTCTAGATTACTTGAAAGAATATGGTATTCTTTCACAGTGGACTCCTCCTGGAACACCGCAATTAAACGATGTGTCCGAACGGAGAAACCAAACTTTGTTGGACATGGTAAGGTCAATGATGAGTCGCACTGAGCTACCTATTTCCTTCTGGGGATATGCATTAAACAATGCAATTCTTATTTTGAATAAGGTTCCGTCAAAGTCTGTACAACAGACTCCGTATGAGATATGGATAGGAAAGAAATCGAGTTTCTCATTCCTGAAGATTTGGGGATGCTGGGCATACGTCAAACGTTTGGAAGGTACCAAACTTGAGCCCAAATCGGATAAATACCTATTCGTAGGATATCCTAGGGAAACCAAAGGATATTACGTCTATCACCCACAAGAGAACAAAGTATTTGTTGCTCTACATGCGATTTTCCTTGAGAATGAATTCCTAAATGCAGTGGTTAGTGGGAAGAAAGTAGAACTCGATGAAAATCGAAGTGATACTATTCCTGGCATAGAATCCTCAGTGGAACAAGAACAGTCCATCCGGGATGAGACTGTATCATAATCTTCTATTACACAAAGACCGCGTAAGTCGGAGAGAATCAGGAAACAACCTGAGAGGTATGGGTTTCTGATCTCACCTCATGTAGATATTAATCTCATTGAGGATAACGATCCGGCTACGCATGAAGAAGCGATACAAGATATCGATTCCGCTTTATGGCAAGAGGCCATGAAGTCCGAAATGGATTCCATGTACACCAACCAAGTTTGGACACTGGTTGATGCATCAGAAGGTGTAAAGCCTATTGGATGCAAATGGGTCTTCAAGAAGAAGACCGACATGGATGGCAACGTACAAACTTACAAAGCTAGGCTTGTAGCGAAGCGATATCGTCAACGACATGGTGTCGATTATGACGAAACGTTCTCACCCGTTGCCATGATTAAATCTATTCGGATAATGCTTGCTATTGCTGCATATTTCTATTACGAGATATGGCAGATGGACGTTAAAACCGATTTCCTTAACGGAAACCTTTTGGAGGATGTTTATATGCAACAACCTGACAGTTTTATCGTGCCTAGACTTACAAACAAGGTTTGTAAGTTAAATCAGTCCATTTATGGACTGAAGCAAGCATCGCGGTCATGGAACCCACGTTTTGATGAGATCATAAAAGAATATGATTTCATTCAAAACGAAGATTATCCTTGTGTATATAAGAAGGTTAATGGGAGCACACTGACTTTTATTATCCTTTATATTGATGATGTATTACTTATGGGCAATGACATTCCCATGTTAACATCGGTGAAAGCTTGGCTTTCATTAAAATTCTCCAAGAAAGATCTGTGAGAAGTAGCCTATATTCTAGGAATAAAGATCTACCGGGATAGGTCTAGAAAGCTGCTTGGACTCTCCCAGAGCACGTACATTGACAAAGTGTTGAAAAGATTCAACATGGATCAGTCCAAGAGGGGACTGGTACCAGTGTCACATGGCATCACTCTATCTAAGGACATGTGTCCTAAAACTCAAGATGAGAGAAACAACATGAGTCGGATACCGTTCGCCTCGGTAGTCGGATCGATCATGTATGCCATGATATGTACGCGACCTAATGTCTCGTATGCTCTGAGCATGTGTAGTCGCTATCAGGCCGATCAGGTGATGGTCACTGGATGGCGGTTAAGAACATCCTTAAGTATCTTAGACGAACTAAGGATGCTTTCTTAGTTTATGAAGATAGAGAACTTGAGGTAACTGGGTATACTGATGCAAGTTTCCAAATCGATAAAGACGACTCTAAGTCACAATCCGGGTACATATTTTGTTTGAACAACGGAACAGTAAGCTGGAAATCTTCCAAGCAAGAAACTGTTGCCGATTCAACAACAGAAGCGGAGTATATCGCTGCAGCTGAAGCAGCAAAAGAGGCAGTTTGGATCCGTAAATTCCTAATTGGATTAGGAATAGTCTCGTTAGCAGCTGAGCCCGTTCCATTGTATTGTGACAATAACGGGGCTATAGCGCAGGCTAAGGAACCACGGTCTCATCAACGATCCAAGCATGTTCTTCGACGTTTCCATCTGATTCGTGAGATCATACATCGTGGAGATGTGAAGATCGAGAAGGTCGCATCAGATGACAACATTGCAGATCCGCTGACGAAAGCTATTTCACAGCAAAAGTTTGAGAAACATATACATAGTTCAGGTGTTAGATGCTTGAGTGACTGGCTATAGGCCAAGTGGGAGATTGTTAGACAATTATGACCCATAGCGTTACTGTTTGTAAAAGACATTGTGTTTTTATACAAAATTAATTATGTAGTAATGAAATTGTCTTTTACCATTTCGTAATTTATTTATTTGATATATAAATGATAGAAGTCCATATGATTAGTTCCGGATTGAGATGATATGAGACATTATCAATCCATAAAGGTTTAATAATTAAATATCCCTAGTCGTAGTATTATCGAGAATGGACATCGATAATGCGGAATAGACTAGTATTGCACTTGTGCGCGTTGTGAGGGCATAACGGCATAGTTCTCATATGTTTAAGTATAGGATACTTATGCAAGTGCAATAGGAGGTTGTGTTTTACCGATGGTACGGAAAATAGCTTCGCTCTGGATAGACCCCACAGAATCCCATTGGTAGTACGTATATGTGTCTATGGGAGTCCGCTTCAGGGTAGATGTATTTGGTATTAACCTGAGACTTGCATCGCTAGTACTTGCGACAATCGGTAAACTTTGGTTTTGGTCATCCAGGGCTTTAACAGGCTCTATGTACGCCTCTATTGGGTTTATTGAGAATCGTAGTGTATTGGATGTGATGTCAAGACGGAAGTATCACTTCAGACATATGGAGATGATGATCACGCAGGGATTCATAACTAGTTCTCTATTGTGTTGCAACCATCGGGATAATATGACCAGGTCATGGTTATCTGATTCAAATAGACTAGTTGCTTGATATCTGATATGTGCTTCGTACGGGGCAGACACTATTCCAGCCTCAGGCCTTGCACGTGACATCAGATACTGGATCGCAATACGCAATACTATGTATTCTACGACTGACATAGATTATATATTCCAGTAAGAATATTTCTGGAGAATTGAGTAAGCACGGTGCTTTGCTAGAAGCCAACCATGTCTTGTAAATCGATAAGCACGTGGTACGAGGTACTCACTTTATCGGATAGTCCGATAACCGGATTTACTTCCAACATATCCAGAGATCTCTTGGGTCGCTTTCCAAAGATTCACCGATGATAGTTGACTCGACTAGAATTAATCTGTGATTAATTTAGAGAGAGAAAATTAATCTGGGATTAATTGAGGCTTTATTTAATCTGGGATTAAATGTGTTCGAAAGAGAGATAACGCGATTAATTTGGAATTAATCGGTAAAATAAATTTAATAGTAAATTTTATTTTTCTATTTAATTTATTTGAATGGGCTAAAATTAATATATCAGATATATTAATATGAATTGGATTTCATTACGAAATTAAAGTCGGACTTTAATACGAACGAATGAATTAATTTAGAATTAATTCGTAAACGACGTTCGTAATATATTTGCGAGGCATCGTTATTTAATTAAATTAGATTTAATTTTTTAGAGACGAAAGTTCGTTTAATCGGATTAAATGAAACCGAGCCGCTGTAAATGTTCGTAGAGACATTTGAATTTTGAATTCAATTGTGGGGCCCACTTCACATGTGGTAGTTGGCATTTATGTCAAGCCACCTACCACTCAACCACCTTGTAATGGTTTTGGTAAAACCATTTACCCAACCACCTAGTTTAGGTGAAAAGGGTAAAAGTGATTTTACCAAAAACCAATTCTCTCTCTCTTTTGTAACACTTGAACCAAAACACAAACGCTAATGTATCTCATTTGGGCGTGAGCTTCTCCATTTTCTTCTCATTGATTTTGTTGCAAAATCAAGTTAGCTAGCACTTCAAATATCAACAAAGATGATAGGGAAACATCTTCAAGAGTTGGAATCAACACTTTAAGCTTGGAACTTGGAGTTCTCTTCTCAAATTTTAAAAGCTCAAATCCGTTCATTGTAAGTATATTCCGCAACTTATAATGATTTTAATCACATGTTTTCATGCTTATTAGATCTTTGGCATGTTCTAGGAACACTAACACTTTCTATTCATATCTAATATGAATTCATCCAAACATATGCATCGCGTTCTTGGAACCAACGTTTTGATGAGATCATAAAAGAATAAGATTTCGTTCAAAATGAGAATGATCCTTGTGTATATAAGAAGGTTAGTGGGATCACATTGACATTCATTGTCCTTGACATTGATGATGTATTGCTTATTGGCAATGACATTCCCATGCTGCAATCGTGTGAAAGCTTGGCTTTTATTAAAATTCTCCATGAAGGATCTGGGAGAAGCAGATTTTATTCTAGGAATAAAGATCTACCGGGATAGATCTAGAAAGCTACTTGGACTCTCCCAGAGTACATATATTGACAAAGTGTTGAAGAGATTCAACAAGGATCAGTCCAATAGGGGACTGTTTCCAGTGTCACATGGCGTCACTTTATCTAAGGACATGTGTCCTAAAACTCAAGATGAGAGAGACAACATGAGTCGGATACCGTTCGCCTCAGCAGTCGGATCAATCATGTATGCCATGATATGTACGCGACTTGATGTCCCGTATGCTTTGAGCATGTGTAGTCGCTATCAGGCCAATCCAGGTGATGGTCACTGGATGGCGGTTAAGAATATCCTTAAGTATCTTAGACGAACTAAGGATGCTTTTTTAATCTATGGAGACGGAGAACTTGAGATAACTGGGTATACTGATGCAAGTTTCGAAACCGATAAAGACGATTGTAAGTCACAATCCGGGTACATATTTTGTTTGAACAATGAAGCAGTAAGTTGGAAATCTTCCAAACAAGAGACTGTTGTCGATTCAACAACAGAAGCGGAGTACATTGCTGCAGTTGAAGCAGTAAAAGAGGCAGTTTGGATCCGTAAATTCCTAATTGGATTAAGAGTAGTTCCGTTAGCAGCTGAGTCTGTTTCATTATATTGTGACAATATCGGGGCCATAACGCAAGCTAAGAAACCGCGGTCTCATCAACGATCCAAGCAGGTTCTTCGACGTTTCCATCTGATTCGTGAGATCATACATCGTGGGGATATGAAGATCGAGAAGGTCGCATCAGAGGACAACATTACAGATCCACTGACGAAAGCTATTCCTCAGTAAAAGTTTGAGCGACATGTACATAGTTCAGGTATTAGATGCTTGAGTGACTGGTTATAGGCCAAGTGGGAGATTGTTGGACAATTATAACCCATAGCGTCACTATTTGTAAAAGACATTATGGTTTTTGTACAAATTAATTATGTGACAATGGAAATTGCATTTTATCATTTCGTAATTAGATTACTTTAATATATGAATGATAAAAGTCCTTATGATTAGTTCCGGATTATAAGATATGAGACAATATCAATCCACAACGGTTTAATCATTAAATTTCCATAGTCATAGTATTATCGAGACTGGACATCGATAATACAGAATAGACTAGTATCGCACTTGTGCGTGTTATAGAAGCTTAACGTCATAGATCTCATATATTTAAGTATTGGATACTTATGCAAGTGTGATAGGAGGTTGTGTTTACCGATGGTACAGAAATAGCTTTGCTCTAGATAGACCCCTCGGAATCCCATTGGTAGTATGGTTATGTGTCTATAGGAATCCATATCAGGGTAGGTGTATTTGATCTTAACCTGAGACTTGCATCGCTAGTACTTGCGATAATCAATACGCTTTGGTTTTGGTCGTCCGACTTTAACAGGTTCTGCATACGCCTCTTTTGAGTTTGTTGAGAATCGTAGTGTATTGGGTATGATGTCAAGACGGAAGTATGACTTCAGTCATATAAAGATGATGATCACACAGGGATACAGAACTGGTACTCTAATGTGTTGCAACCATCGGAATAATATGACAAGGTCATGATTATCTGATTAAAGAGACTAGTTGCTTGTGATCTGATATATGCTTCGTACAGGGCAGACATTATTCCAACCCCAGGTCTTGCATGTGACATCCGATACTGGATCACAATACGCAATACTAAGTATACTACGCCTGACAAAGATTATATATTCCTTTAAGAATATTTCTAGAGAATTGGGTAGGCACGGTGTTGGATGACCCATAGCGTCACTATTTGTAAAAAATATTGTGATTTTTGTACAAATTAACTATGTGACAATGAAAATTGCATTTTATCATTTTTTTAATTTGATTACTTTAATAAATAAATGATAAAAGTCCTTATGATTAGTTCCGAATTATAAGATATGAGACTGTATCAATCCATAATGGTTTAATCATTAAATATCCCTAGTCGTAGTATTATCGAGACTGGACATCGATAATGCAGAATAGACTAGTATTGCACGTGTGCGTGTTATGGAAGCGTAACAGTATAGTTCTCATATATTTAAGTATTGGATACTTATGCAAGTGCGATATGAGGTTGTGTTTACCGATGGTACGGAAATAGCTTCACTCTGGATAGACCCCTCGGAATCCCATTGGTAGTATGACTATGTGTCTATGGGAATCCAAATCAGGGTAGGTGTATTTAGTCTTAACCTGAGACTTACATCGCTAGTACTTGCGACAATCAATACGCATTGGTTTTAGTCATCCAGAACTTTAACAGGTTATGTGTACGCCTCTTCTGGGTTTATTGAGAATCGTAGTGTATTGGGTGTGATGTCATGACAGAAGTATTACTTCAGTCATATGGAGATGATGATCACGCAGGGATACAGAACTGGTTCTCTAATGTGTTGCAACCATCGGGATAATATGACAAGGTCATGATTACCCGATTAAAAGAGACTAGTTGCTAGTAATCCGATATATGCTTCCTACGGGGCATACATTATTCCAGCCCCAGGCTTTGCATGTGACATCCGATACTGGATCGAAATATGCAATACTATGTATACTACGCCTGACATAGATTATATATTCCTTTAAGAATATTTCTGGAGAATTAGGTAGGCACGGTTCTTTGCTAGAAGCCAACCATGTCTTGTAAATCGGTAAAAACGTAGTATGAGGTACTCACGTGTTCGGATAGTCCGACGACCGGATTTACTGCCAACATATCCAGGGATCTCATGGGTCGCTTCCCGAAGATTCACCGATGATGTATGATTCAAACATAATTAATCTAGGATTAATTGCAGAGAGATTTTATCTTGGATAAAATACTATTTGAAGTAAGAGATCGATTAATTTGGAATTAATCGATAAAATAATATATTTGATATATTAAATGAAATTAGATTTCGACGTGAATTAAAATTAGATTTTAATTCGGGCTAACGAATTAATTTAGAATTAATTCGCAAGCGACGTGAATAGTAATTTTGCTAGGCTTAATTATTTAATTAAATTTGATTTAATTACGTCGCAACGAAAAATTCGTTAATTCTGAATTAACGAACTCTAGCCGGAATGTGTTTGTGGGCCCACTCGCATTTTGAATTAAAGTGGGGCCCACAAGTCACGTCGCAAGTCACATCGTCTGTCACTTTAGTGATGAAAGTCATGTCAGCTTTTTGTGATTGACAACCAGTCACTATTCATGATGGGAGTAGATGAAGGCATTGAATGCCATTTTCCCTCCATTTTGCTTTTTTGCTTTTTGGAAAAGCATATACCAAAGATGTGAGAGACTTTTGTATAAGGTTTTTTAGAAAAACGAAACAAAAGAAATTGAAAAAGCTTTCTCTCCCTCTCCATCTTCCTTGGCCGAATACTACAAGAAATTTAGGGAAATTTTTGTTGTAAATATTTCCTTATACTAGCACATTCAAGAATCATCTAAGGTGATAGGGAAAGCTATCATTGAGCTTGGAATCATCATCAAAAGCTTGGAGCTTGGATTTCACATTTAAAGAATACCTTGGCCGAAACTTCAAGGAAGAAAAATTTTGTGATCAACACCTCCAACATCCGTTCTTTGTAAGTATGATTACGCCATACTTTACTTTAGTATTCACATTCTTTCATGCTTTATATGATCTTGGGAATGCCTTAGAAACCCAACACACGGTGCTTTGCTAGAAACCAACCATATCTCGTAAATCAGTAAGAACGTAGTACGAGGTACGTACGTGTTCGGATAGTTTGACGACCAGATTTACTGTCCACATATCCAGGAATCTCATGGGTCGCTTTCCAAAGATTCACCGATGATGTATAATTCAAACATAATTAATCTAGGATTAATTATGGAGAGATTTTATCTGGGATAAAATACTATTTGAAGAGAGAGAACGATTAATTTGGAATTAATCGATAAAATAATATATTCGATATATTAAATGAAATTAGATTTCATAACGGAATTAAAATTGGATTTTAATTCGGGCGAACGAATTAATTTAGAATTAATTCGCGAGCGACGTGAATAGTAATTTTACTAGGCATAATCATTTAATTAAATTTGATTTATTACGTCGCAACGGAAAATTCGTTAATTTAGAATTAACGAACCCGAGCCTGGGATTGTTTGTGGGCCCACTCGGATTTTGAATTCAAGTGGGGCCCACAAGTCACATCACCTAGTCACTTTAATCAACTCTTTGGTGATGGAATTTGGTGGGTGGTTGATGGCTTGTTTTACACTCAAGTTGATGTGATGAAAGACTTTTACCAAATGTTGAGATTTGGTATATGATATTGGTTTTTGAAAAATCAAATACACAAGTCATCATTTTACAAATTGAAAACTCTCTCTCTCTCCCAAATATCTCCATTACCGTGAGCTTCACAAGGAAAAAGGAAAATTTTGTTGCAATATTTTCAAGGTGCTAGCACATCAAAGAATCATACAAGATGATAGGGAAACCATTCCCAAGAGCTTAGAATTCATTCTCAAAGCTTGAAGCTTGGACATCATCTTCAATGAAAGCTTGGAGACTTTCAAAGGGTTCAAATTTTTGTTCTACACACATCCCACAATCCGATCAAAGTGAGTATATTTCCGCTATTCTCCTTCACGTATTCACATTATTTCATGCTTGGAATGATCTTGGGATGATCTTAGAAATCCAACAAACCTGACCTTTAGGTCTTTGGTTCAAATTCATGGAGTGCGTTTCTTAGAAGAGTTTGGGATAGTAGAAGGTTTTACCTATTCTGTTTAAGTCCGGAATGAGTAGTTTGGCGGTCGGATTTTCAACGATTCCAAAAAAAAAATGAGTTTGAAAAAGAAATTAAATAGATTTGTACCTAGCCATAGATGACATTTACTATAGAATATAAATGAATATGAAAATAAATTAACATATTGCAAATGGCATATATAGAAAGAATTCATATAAGCAAAGTACAGGAAGACATAAAAATATTAAGATTGCCCATTAAAACCCTCATTTCGGTGAGAGAGAGAAAGAGAGAAATTCAATGTTTGTGATCACTTGGTTTTTAGGGGAAGAGATGGGCTCTGATGGCAATGTGGCAAAAGCCATAAATTGATGAGGATGAATTTTGCTGCATCCCTCCTCCTCCTTCCTTATCCCTCCTCCTCCTTCCTTCTTTTTTTTTTTTTTTTTTTTTTTTTTTTTTTTTTTTTTTTTTTTTTTTTTTTCACTTTCACTTCCTCCTCAAATCTGTGGCCATAATAAAGAAGGACTGCACCATAAATCTAGCTAGCAAATATAGATTTTAAGCACAAATTAAAGCTGGACAGAAAATTTCACTTTTTACTTTTCTTCAAAAGCAAAATATATATATATATTAAAAAGGATTTCTTGGTTGTTATTTATATGGCCCTCATTGAATTGTAATCAATAGTCCAACTAAATTATATTTTTTCTTATTAAAAGAGTTTTTTTTTTTGGGTGTGTACCTTTTTTTTAGTTTAATTTAATGGCAACTCAATTTCTTTTCTAATATTCACCCATGTAAGTGAGATTTGAATCTTAAATTTCTTATTTTCGTAAAAGAAATTTTAACAATTGAATTTGGCACTCACAATGTCTACTATCTTAATCGCTATATGATTATAAATTTAGTATGTTGGTCCAAATTATTTCATAAAACTATCAATTTATAATTAATAATAATAATATATATATATATATATATAATAAAATTTTTAAATATTCTTATCGCGTCACGTGACGATTTCATATTAAACTTATAAATTAAATTAATAACTCTATAAAATAAAAACTATATTAATAAAAATACATATTATAATTTCATAAGATTTCTATTATAACAATAAAACATATCATAGTATCATATTAATATAAAAAATACTATTAAATTATCTACAATTAACCTAGTCTCTATAATTAATTTTTTATTATTAAATTATAAAATTAAAATATCTCTACATTTATTTTTTATTATTAAATTATTAAATAAAATAATAAATTATTAACATAAGAAACATATTACATTATAAAAACATAATCTACAATTAAAGTAAGAAACTTGTAATTTAATTAATTCATATTTAAATTTATTATCAATAAATTATAAAATTAAATAAAGAAAATATATCATAAGAAAACGTATTATAATATCTAATTAATATAAAAATATATGTGGCACTTAATATCTACAATTAATTTTTTATTATTAAATTATAAAATCTTTTCAATTAATTTTTTATTAAATAACAAACCTATTACAATAAAAATACATATTATATTTTTATGAGAACTGCATTATAATAAAAAAGTTATATCATATTGTCCTATTATAATTTAAAAAAACATTTTTAAATTATTAAATTAAATTATTAAATCCATTAAATAATCATCATCATCGCATCACGTGACGACTTCATATTAAAATTATAAAATTAAATCAATAAATTTATTAAAAAAAATATCATATTATAATAAAAAAATACATATTATAATTTTATAAGAATTCTATTATAATAAGAAAACATATTATAGTATCCTATTAAAATTTAAAAATTACTTTTAATTATCTACAATTAACATAATATCTACAATTTATTTTTGTTATTTTAAATTATAAAATTAAAATATCTCTATGATTATTTTTTATTATTGAATTATATAATTAAAATAATAAATTAACATAAGATACCTATTACAATATAAAACATAATCTACAATTAAAGTAATAAACATGTTAATTTAATTAATTAATTAATATTTAAATTTATTATTATTAAATTATAAAATTAAATAAGAACAGAAAACATATTATAACCTGTCATTAAAATAAAAAATATATGTAGCACTTAATCTTTACAATTAATTTTTTATTATTAAATTATAAAATTAAAATAAAAAATCTATTACAAAAAAAAAATACATATTGTAAATTTATAAGAACGGTATTATAATAAGAAAACATATATATTATTATATTATAATTTAAAAACACTATTAAAATATAAAATTAAATTAATAAATCTATTAAATAAGAACTCTATTATAACAATAAGCCATATTATACTATCTGATTATTTTTTAAATAATATCACTGATAATCCGGCAAAGAATATATATATATATTAAATATTTTTTTAAATTTTCTCATCACGTCACATGATACTTAATCTATACAATTAATTTTTTATTATCTATTACAAGAAAAAGATGTATTATAATCTTCTATTAAAATTCAAAAAAAAAAATATGGCACCTAATCTTTACAATTAATATTTTTTTTATTAAATTATTAAATTAAAATATTAATTTATTAAAATAAAAAAAAATATTACAATATAATAATATAATCTCATATTAAAATAAGAAACTTAAATAGTAGCCGTCCACAAAACCTAGCTATTTTTTTTTTTGGATTTCGGGTCTATTATTATTTGTTATTTTATTTTGAATTAATATTATAATTTTTTATTTCATAAATTTTTTATTATTTACTGTATTTCAGGATGCAGACTCTAATTATTAGCTCTTAAATAGAGAATAAGAAATATTATTTGAGAACTGGAAAATAAACAAATGAGTCATAATAAATCAAATGTCACATTTAAATTATAAAACCGATAAGATTCAGATCAATACTTAAAATATCTACTCAACCCGCACAAAGTACAGACCATATGCTAGTTAAGTATATTTTCATATTATACTTCACATATCATAGCCTAAAACTAAAGACATGCATAGAGATTGTAAGAAAAAATTGTAAGCCTTTCCAAAAGCAACTTAATTTTGAATGCAATCTTAAAATTTAATCTAAAATCTCCCCAATAAGCTAAAAGGTCCTAAGTTCAAAAAATTCTTGTGCTAAACATGTTAGCATATTTTCAGTGCATGGAGAACATGGAATGGGGGGGGGGGGGGGGGGGGGGGGGGGGGGGGACACCATAATATATATATATATATGCGCATGTGGATATGTATTTTTTTTGGCCTTTTACGGCTACAAAGGGATTGCATATATTGAAACCCGAGTTTAATAATATGAAGGAATTAAAATATATATATATATATATATATACTTCATCCGTTCCTTTTTGATAGGCCGCTGCTCATTTCCCAACAAAATAAATGAACATCATTAAAACATAGTCTTTCCTAATATACCCCTCATTAATACAACACACAATCCTACTTTAATTCAATTATTTATACTCTCAATAATAATAATAATGGTATATAAGTAAACTCCTTCCTTGAATTCTCTTCAAATAAGAAAATATGACTATAATTTGGGATGTCCAAAAATAAAAATGTGGGATATCAAAAAGGGACGGAGAGTATATATATGCGCGCGCGTGTGTTGGGAATTAACAAAATCGAAAATTAAAGAATAGGAGAAAGTCACTGGTTCTGAGTTGACAAGAAATCCCATGGCGCTGCTTTTAAAGTGTTGTGTATCCAAGACAGCACGAGTGAGTGTGTCCTGTGAGAGAATAAAGACCACTTCGAGTTTCCATGTCTATGTCTTGTTCTTTGATTTTCAAACATCTCTGCCTCTGCCGTTGCAAATCCCCAAAATTGCCACCATTCTTTTTTTAATGAAGGAGAAGTACACGCAGAGAGTTGATTAAATTATTAGTTGTTAGTTTTTACATTAACAGGTAGGGATTGCTATTGTGGCTCTTATCGGTGCAAGGACATTAAATGTAGGCCAAAAAAAAAAAAAAAAAAAAACTAACTTATAACTCCAAGGACATTATTCATGGAATTGATCTAGGCTTTCATTTTTAGTTTATATGATTAGGTTTAAACTTCGGCTTGTATGCAAAGCCTAAACCCGACTAAGACTCGATTAAAATACATTTTTACCTATTTCATATTTCTTTAATTTCGAGATAAAGATTTTGTTGACAAAAGAAAATTGCCATAGGACGACAAGGATGAAAGCAAGCAGGACGAATAAGTATCACGCCACAAAACGATTCGTAAACAGGTCGACGGGGGGAAGAGTAATAAGAACAATCACCAGACGACACGGCAATTAGGACGACAAAATAGTCAGGACGACTAATGCATACTGCAATTGATCCCACGATTGAAGCAGTTAGACAGTTGATCAGGCAGTTATGGCACACAACTCAACGGTTGGAGACACGATCCAGCAGTTATAGAGAAGTTACGGACTGAAACCGTCCGAGCAGTTAGCAAGGCCCACTATAAAAGGCTCAGTTATGCGAAGCGAAGAAAAAATAAAAAAAAGAATGAAGACTCAAAACTAGCATTTTATTTTAATTTCGTAGCTTTGTAATTTTAGGACTGTAATATGTGTGCTTGTGCCCCTTGGAGGCTTATTCACTTAATCAAACACCTCTTGCTGGGACTGTGTCTCAGGAGGTTTGAACCTTACACGCTCTTTTGACGGAAAATTATGTGAACAATTTTTGGCGACCACAGTGGGAGGATTGGTGTAAAAAGTGAAAATGCCTCCGAAAAGAAACACTCAAACTTGCTCAAATATGGAGGAAGAGGGACTGGAGCAAACCAACCAGCCCCACGTTCCAGTTGTAGTAGGCCATTTCGAGGGTCTGGCAGATGCTAGTCGATATGAACTTATGCGAGCGTTCAGCCCTAACGCGGTTCGCGCCTTATTCGGTGAGTTCACACAAGATGTTGTCGAGTATGTTAGGCTTTAAAACGCTCACATCATAGGTAAGTTTACCTCGACTGGTAACTCGCATTATGTATAGCCAAACACTTAAGCTCATTAAATGAGCTAATGGCCAAATGTGTAAACGGAGGGACAACCCTATCGTGGACTACACCTCCTCCTGCACCAAGCAGTCAGAAGGCTGGTCCGAGCAATATTCCTCCACAATGGGTCATTGTCCTTACGACTTCCAGAGGGGAATAAGTCCTGGGAGCAATGGCCCATATCTAGGGCCAAACCTACACCAAGGGCCAAATATGGCACAACATGAAGTGGTGTTGCCCCAAGGTCTCCAAGCTTCACAGGGGCACAGTCACGACTATGTCCCACTTGTGAGAGGACCACAATCACCCTCATAGCAATGTCATTCAATGGCAATGATATGTTGAGAGAACAGATGACCGAAATTCTTCAGAATCAATTCGATCTAGGGATAAGGCCAATTCGAACAAGATATCGAAAGTCATATCCAGATTGGATCGATGTAGCATATCCATGGCCTAGCAATTACAAAGTACCAAACTTTTCCCTGTTTATAGGGTCTTGGGAAGTTTCTACTATGGAACACATTGAGCGATTTACCCTTCAGTGTGGAGAAACAAATGATTTTCATAAGTTGAGGTTATTTCACGGCTCACTTTCGGGAGTAGCTTTCTCCTGGTATGTCAACCTACCGCCCAACTCGGTGGAAAATTGGCAATAAATGGAACAGTTGTTCCATGCACAATTCTACAAGGTTGAATCTGAAGTGGCCTTGGCTGATTTGGCAAACTTGAGACAGTTGTCAGGAGAATGGGCTGAGACGTTCTTACAAAGGTTCAAAGTGGCTCGAGGACGATATTATGTGCCTTTGCCAGAAAAAGAATTTGTGAGAATAGCCCAAAGCTGTCTAAATTTCGATCTGAAAAAGAAATTTCAAAATCGAGAATTTTGGGATCTCCCCCAACTCACCACTAGTGTGGTGCGTTATGAACAGTTGTTAAGAGAGGAGTAGCAAATGAAAATTACAGTAAAAGAACTTATTACAGGAACATCAATTATGAAATAGATGAAATGGATACCGAATCGGCCGACTTATGCTTGGCCGAATTGGTTAAATGGAAGTCGTATGTGTTGCAAGGCGTGGGCTGAACCCCAAGCCAAAGAAATGAACGATAAAAAGAGTAGGAACTTCTCTTTCGATATCACGAAAATCAATGTTATATTCGATCAATTATATAAAGACAAGCAAATTAGTTTGAGCGATCGCCACACATTGCCAAGCGCCGAGCAAATCGGTGGTAAAAAAAGTTGTAAGTGGCATAATGCATGGTCCCATTCAACTAATAACTGTCTTATTTTTTGGAATATTTTGCAAGATGCTATAGAATCTGGACGAATTATGTTTGAAAAAAAAATGATGGTAGACCCAAAGTCGATGGAATTAAACATGATCAACTCGGACCTTACTAAAATGAACTTGCCAAAGTTTAAGTTGGTCCTAGATGAAGATCAGGACTGTCATCATCCGAGAGCTCTGGAAAGGATTAAAAAACCCCAAGAAATGAAGGATCGGTGAAATCTGTGTGCACAGTGTAAGAACAGCATAGAGTGGATGAGGGAGTTGTAAGATATATGTGAAAGGCCTGTAAGGAAAGAGCCAGTAGCATGGCAACCGAGGACCTTCGCACCAAGGTTCTACGGTGAGAATTCAAACTTCATCCAAAACATAAGGACTTTTAGGCCGAAAATTCATCGGCCCAACATATAGCATTCTTACCGTAGGCCATATTCGAAACGACGTCTGGGAAGGAACTACCCTCCTATAGATGAAATGACAAGAATACAACTGAGATGACACCAGAGAAATTATAGCCGTATGATGCGCCAACAAGGTGAAATGAAAGTCTCCACGAGTCGTAGTGCTTATACAAGGGAGAGATCGGATGTGAGTAGTAAAGAGAGTGACGACAGAGAAGGAAAAACTAAGAATTGTGATGAGCGTACCAAGTTTGAGAGATGAAAATGGGACGAGACAGACGACGATGATATTATCATTCAGTTCGGAAGTATGCCACCGATTGTGGCTAATCATTACTTGTTATCCGAAAAATTCAAGGGGGGCAATAGTGAAGGGTATGGAAATAACGAAGATGTCTACGATGGTGATGAGACAGAATTTACAGCACTCTCGATAACAGATAGTGAGGCTTCAGATGAGGAAATGACTGACATAGAAGAAGAAATAGACATTAGGACTGAAGCATGAAGAAGTGGAATATCACAGAATCAGTTTCTCAAAGAATTATATGAGGCCGGAAACCCTGCAGTCGGAACACTAGGAGAAGACTTGAGACGATCCTCATACCTCGTCCTATATGGGATGCCCAAAATATAACGGACCATTACCAGAGCGGAAAAGTGAAGACTGGTCATCAATAATGTCTCTCACGATGCACCGGTCACATTACCACCCTCTAGATGGGACATGGAGGGAAAATACCTCGGGCCAATACCGGGAATGAACGGACAATGGAGGTAGGCCTATCAGAGAGTGTGATATTCCCAAAACCGCCACCACAAATGATGAATCACCTGCGGCCGTTGTATGTAAAAGCAAAGGCCAATGGGATACCGATCACCAAAGTATTGATTGACAATGGAGCAACCATCAATGTAATCTCATTTAGGATGTTAGGGCGTTCAGCAAAGTCAAAAGACGATCTCATCCCTATCGAGATGGTGCTTACAAGTTTCAATGGAGGGGCGACGATGTCCAAAGGGGTCG
The DNA here is from genome assembly GCA_019454045.1 of Zanthoxylum bungeanum. NCBI lineage: Eukaryota > Viridiplantae > Streptophyta > Magnoliopsida > Sapindales > Rutaceae > Zanthoxylum > Zanthoxylum bungeanum. The sequence continues at coordinate 88,748 of SKCR01000103.1, forward strand.
TTCCGTTAGATTTGCAGGTAGGGAGCACTACGAAGACAGTAGTGTTCTTCGTTATAGATGGACCAACCACATATAACATGCTCTTAGGACGGGATTGGATCCACGGGAACCGATGCATTTCTTCATCCCTTCATCAATGCCTAGTTTTCTGGAACCAGAAAGATGAAGTGGAAATAGTACATGCTGATAATAGACCTTTCGCTGCAGAAACAAATTCGGCTGAATACTTCATGTACGAGGGAAATTACGAGCCAACCATGGTTATGAATGAATGGTCTGTTAAATGATTAGTTCGCGCAAACAAGGCCAACCACCGTGGTCTTTGAAGAGCCAATGCATAGTAATTCAAATGAAGAAGAACAAACAGAGTAAAGAATAAGCCGCACTTGTGGCCACCAGGGCCAACTTAATAGCCTATGTAACGAAATGAGAAGATGAAGCAGAAGCTCAGGCTCCTATTTCGGCCTTAAGGGATAAATTGTTAGCACACCAGATAAAAGATATAATAAGAGAGGCATACGGGGTAGATTGTTTGATGGAAGGAAATCACAAGAGCGAGCAACAAATGGAAGAGGAAGAGCACGCTCTGAATGGGCGGCATAAGGCAAGCATCACAAGGGTACAAGATGTATTAGATAAGGTAAACCTGCGAAGTGAGGATGGTAGACGCATCATCTACATCAGTAAGGAACTAGAGGCCCAGATACGCGAAAAACTGATCCATTTGTTACAAAATACGAAAATTATTTTGCTTGGGACTATAATGAGATGTCTGGTTTAGATAGAACGTTAGTGGAAGATAGATTGCCAATTATGTCAAACCATAGGTCGTATAAACAGCCTCCCATGAGGTTTGCACCCAATATCATGTCTGACATCAAGAAAGAAGTCGAACGCCTTTTGGAGGCGAAATTCATTAAAATGACCAGATACATAGAATGGTTGAAAAATATCGTCCCTGTCTTGAAAAAAATAGAAAGCTAAGAATATGCATAGACTTTAAGAATTTAAACTTGGCCACACCAAAAGATTAATACCCCATGTCGACATTAGATTCCCTAGTAGGCTCCACAGTAGGGTACCAGGTGTATACTTTTATGGATGGATACGCGGGATACAATCATATCTATATCGCCGAAGGCGATATACATAAAACGGCTTTTAGGTGCCCAGGTTATTTAGGATGTTATGAATGGGTGGTGATGGCCACATACCAGCGGGCTATGAATCTAATTTTCCATGACATGATCAGTAAATTTGTAAAGGTTTATGTGGACGATATACTGGCTAAGTCTGTAACCATAGACGAATATTTTAGCCACTTAGCAATGGCTTTCGAGCGAATGAGGAAATTTAAATTGAAGTTAAACCCTGCCAAATGTGCTTTCGGGGTTTGTGCAGGAAATTTCCTAGATTTTCTAGTACATCAGCGGGGAATTGAGATTGATATCAATAAATCTCGGGGAATCACTGAAGCCAAACCACCCCGAAATAAGAAAGAGTTGTAAAAATTTCTAGGGCAAATTAATTTCTTAAGAAGATTTATCTCTAACTATGCAGAAAAAACTAAAGTGTTCCCGTCTTTGTTGAGGCTAGAGGATAAGGACAAGTTTGTCTGAACTGAAGAACATAAAAAGGCTTTCGAGAGCCTGAAGAAATATTTATCACAACCGCCGGTGATGGTACCCTCTGTGCCAGGACGGCCAATGAAGTTATATATATCAACCGAAGAGCAATCCATATATGGGATGATCGCGCAAGATGATGACATGGACGTCGAATAGCCATCTATTATATCAGTAAATAATTGCTGAAATATGAATGTAATTATTTTGGCTTTATATTTTACATGTACTAAATTGCGAGCCTACCTCAGGCCGACTACAGTGTACTTAATTACTAAAGTTAATATAATAAAGTACATATTTTTTCGTCCTATATTGCATCAAAGGGTTTGTTTTTGGTCATTATCATTATCAGAATTTGATACATGGCATGAACCTCAAAATGCTGTAAAAAATTAGGCCTTGGCAGATTTCTTGGCTGATCACCCATGTTTGAGTACCATAAGAGAAATGGAAATGGAATTAGATGAATGTAGTTTGAAACCATGGACGATGTGTTTTGATGGATCCAGCACGACGAAAGGAGTAGGGATATGAATAGTCTTAGTCAGTCCATTGGAAGAATCATTCCGTTTCATAATTAGGTTGGTCGAATATTGCACCAACAACCAGGCCGAATATGAGGCCTTGATATTTTGGTTGGAAATAATCCTCAATATGGGAGTAACACACGTGTTCATTAGAGGAGACTTGCAACTAGTAATCCAACAGGTAACTAGAGCCTTTAAATGCCAGAGTCCATCAGTCATGGAACTATCAGATGTAGCCACAGAGTTGCTAGATCATTTTGACTTTGCAGAGCTAGAGCACCTTCCAAGGACGAAGAACAAAGTGGCCAAAAACTTGGCCTAAGCAGCCTCAGGATATAAACAGACAAGCATAGATGGCATATATAGGAGTGAAGAGGTCAAACCAGCCCTGATCAGATGAAAGAGAGTGATGGATGTCATGACCGTTGAGGTCTAAGATGAGGACGATTGGAGAAGAGAGATCAAAGAATTCCTAAGACAACCTGAAAAATGGAAAGATCGAAGGATGAAACTTAAAGCCTTGAACTACGTGGTCTCGAGAAATGTGTTATATAAAAAATACCAAGACGGCCTGTTGTTGAAATTTGTAGGGCCATCATAATCCAGAACTATTATGGCCGAAATACACGAAGGTGTTTGTGGGGCTCACCAATCCAGAATAAAAATAAGGTGGTTGATCATACGGAGTGGATATTATTGGCCGAAAATGGGAGAATCGTGCGTGTCGTATGCCAAAGGGTGCGTTGCTTGTCAGAAGCATGGGTCTATTCAGAAGGCACCAACAACTGAAATGATCCATATCATTAAACCATGACGTTCATGGGATGAGCGATTGATTTGATAGGGAAAATCTATCCTGCATCTAGCAAGAGACACACCTTCATCATCGTTGCCACATATTTCTTTACCAAATGGGTGGAAGCAATTCCAGTAGTGGAGATTTCTCAAGAGCAAATTATCAAGTTCATAAAAGAGCACATCATCCACAGATTCGGTATCCCATAAACAATAATGGTGGATCATGGTGCTTCGTTAAATGGCGAAAAGGTAAAAATCTTCCTGGCCGAATATGGGACTTGGCTAGTAAACACTACGCCATATTACCCCTAGTCAAATGGTCAGGCAGAATCATCCAATGAAACCCTCAAAGGGTTGATTCAGAAAATGGTAACGGACAATGCCAGATGATAGGAAGAGTGTTTGAGTCAGGCTCTATAGGCATATAGGACGTCACCGCGAACGAATACCTCGATCACGCCATTTCAATTAGTATATGGTCAAGAGGCCGTATTACCAGTTGAGATTAATATTGAATCCACTAGGGTGATGTTGCAAAAAGAACTTACAAGGGAAGATTACAGCGAAGCAATGATCGAAAATTTGTTGGAATTGGACGATATCAAATGCGATGTCATAAACTGTTTGGAAGCACAAAATGAAAAAATGGCCAAGGGATATAATCAGAGAGTCATGGATAAATCATTCAGAAAAGGCGAATTAGTGTGGAAAACTATATTACCGCTTGGTGCCAAAGATCCGGCATATGGTAAATGGTTGCCTAATTTGGAAGGTCCATTTAAGGTAGAAAATGTATTGCCAAACGGGACCTACCATTTAAAAAATTTGAATGGAAAAATGCATGTTAGGGCGATAAACGATAAATACTTGAAAAAATATGTGCCCTCATTATGGGAGCACGAGATTGTAATGTCTTTGCAATAAGGACAAAGCTAAGTATGTAAAATGTATTTTCATTAATTCAGGACGAAAGCGTCCTCAAAAGTACAACATTTAGACGATGCAACGTCCCACGGTATTACATAATTATTGGCTGACCAAAGATCATTGAAGCTCGCCAGGCGAATCCTTCACAAGCGAGAACTTCTCCCCCAGGTTCCGCCGTTCTCTCTCGATCTCAGCATCGGCCCTCACTAGATCGGCCAGGCCCTTCTCAAAATCAACTCGGGCCAAATCCCTGAATTCAGCCATAATGGTAATGGCCTCCGCTACCAGTGAGGCGACCCATTTCTTCTTGGCACCTCTACCCATGCGAATTTCCTCTATCTGGCATAGGATATCATGTAACTGTCGTTCTAAATCCAGCAGCAAAGACTCCTTGATAACCATTTCGTCCGTAGACTCTCTTATAATTTACCGAAGGTTATCAATGGTGTCTGGAAGCCTATCCTTCTTAGTTATTGATGCACGCAGCCTAGACTTCTGGCTATGAACGATCCGATAACGGAGAATAAGGGCCGGGACCTTATTTTGCAAGTCTTGGAGAGAAAGTCAGCTTTCCGTTGAAATGGGCAAAACAGGAAGACCCAGCAGTTGGTCTAGCTCGGAGGAAGTCTTTTCCAATTTAAGTATATTCTCTGGCAAGGCGTCTTGGCCGATGTCAGTTGTCATGAGAGATGTATATTGGCCAAGGACCTCCCAAAGGGCCTCCAAGTCTGTGGTAGCCTGGGCCGGAGATAGGGGAGGCAAGGAAGAAGCAGAGATTAACTAGTCTAGATCGCTCAAAATGTCATGGACCGATTACAAGAATTGATCTGACGCCTGATTACAAAAGGACCAAAGTTAGTAAATCAGAAAATACAAAAAAAGGATAAAGAGGAATCACTTACAGTTTCGGGCCGATGAGTAGAATTGGACGGCTCAGCAACAGTTGTTATAGAGAGTTCTAATGGTAATACGGGTTCTGCTATAGGAGATTAGACTAAGAGAGTATGAGATGACGCCTGAATAGGAGAGGAGAGAGGGGCCAAAGACAACAGCCGTTCAGAAGTAGCCATTTAGTGAATCGAAGAATCAGGAGAATCAGGCCGAAGAGGATAGACGAAGGAGCCAACGACGACGGCCAATCACAAACAGGAGGTACCTACATCGAAGAATCTAAAGAGGTCGCCCTAACAGGAGAAGGCGATGGGGTCGAAAACGACGGTCGTTCGGGGGATGAAGTCCGCATTGGGGGGTCCGGAGATGCTCCCCTTGGCATGATGGTTGTGGTGCGGTGCTAGTTGAGCATCTACAGAAGAATCAGAATCGGAAGAATCAGAAATATGAATAACCTCACCCTCTTCATAAATACGACAAAGTACATCGTCTTTGTACATAGACTGAAGTTCTTCTAATAACTCCAGTTCGGCCAAACTAAAAAGGCCGTCTACATCCCTATAACACCTCCTAAGCCCTGTGGCGGACATTCTGCGTACCAAGGGATAAAGACGTTTGAAATGATGTCAAAGAGGCATGTCCTTCGGCTAAATAGGCTCTGGCAGAATAGGCTAGTCTTCCGGGTCCTACACAATTGTCACAGTATCGTCCAAAAGGGGGATTCAAATAGAGGATGGTCTCTTGAAATTTCCTCGATGAAAGGGCACGAACGGTCAAATTCTATACTTGGCTCAGTACCTTGGGGGTCGGTTCTGTAGCAGCTGTTTTGTCCTCTTCTGGCAATGGTTCCGTGATTGGAGCCTCGACCGCTTCATCATCGTCTGATGGAAGTTAAACGACTGGGACTACGATGGGTTCAGCCTCCTCAGGTGGACCTTCAGCCATGGGAGCTTCGGGCTCCAGAACTTGAGTCGCTTCGGGCTCCAGAACTTGAGTCGCTTCGGGCATGATAGAATGTGGCTCTGTCCTAAGCACCTGCACAAGATACAGAACTTATAAAATCTTAAGTTATATTTTAGCCCGATATACAAGAAGGGCATAGTTTTAGACTGTACCTTAGCGCGACATATGAGGGGCACGTCCAAATCAGAGCTATGAGTTAGGGAAGGCTGTTTCTGCTTGGCCTGTTTAATCTTCTTTGGCTTGGTTGCCTCAACCGATTTCTTCGACCCCGCCGACTCCGAGGACTTAGAAGAAAAATATATGGTGGAAAATACCATGTGCAGAGGGCAAAGAAAAGAGTCTCTCCCAACTATACGGCCAAAAACGATCGAAGAGAGAATGGACCGAAGTGCACGGTGAAAATGAGACTGCAATAAAGGAAGATAGCAAAGAACAGGTCTCTGACAAGCATTGATCTATGTCTGAGAGCGAAAGAACTTTAAAACGGTCCGATGAAGCGGAGCGGGTATGGAAAAATGGAAGAGGTCATCCTTGAACGAGACCGAATTGGGGGGCAGTGAAGTTAGGCGAATAGACCTTCACTCCGGCCTTGCCATTGGCCCCGGTCAGGATGTCATGAATCAAATCAAAGTTGCATAAAAACTTGCGCCATATGCGATGAATTGATTCATCCTCTTCTGACTCAGGGATTTCATGGACGGAAGAATGGATGTCGCCCAGGGAGAAAGTGAAGAAAGAAAGGACCCGAGAAAATGGTGTAGAAACATTCAAAAACAGTGCGATGAAGGAGAGAGCTTGGCCGAAGTTGGGCAAACAAAAGACCAGCACAAGGATAAGAATGATTTGACTCAATTGAGTCGAAGACTGGGAAATAGGCTCTAGGTCAAAGCTGGACGAGCCAAAGAGGGCCAGAGGCTATCGGTGAAGCCCTTGATCGAAGTTGTTTTTGGAGAACGGCCAAACCACGATAAGTGGCAGCCAATAAAAAAGATGTCAGATCCAAACGATGATCGTTGGCCAGGTCTGAAGAGATAGGGAGATAACCCGCCACGGGCTTCTGACTAGGAACGCAAATGATGTATTTGCAGAGCCAATAATGAAGGAAAGCTGTAATCTCCAATATTGAGACCAGATCGGTCGATTTAGAAAACGCATGGAAGAAGGCAGAGTAAGACAAAAAGGACGAAGAATCCATTGAATGAGGGGGAAACAAGGTTGCACAGGCAGAAATGGTCGCACCCAGAGGAGCCAACCCGGTCAAAGCACTGATATCGCGAAGGGTGATGGTGAAGGACCAGCAGGGAAAAGGAAAACATTGAAATCAGAAGACCAAAAGAGTAGTGAGATGGGAAAAAGATTCCGGTCAAAATGGAACAAAGCCAGTGAAAGCTCAATAAGGGAGAGGAAACTGTGTTCTTCAAGAATTCATGTAACAACATACGTTGGAACCAAGTCTTAAAGGAAGAATCAGGTTTAGTCCATGTGCAAATGGGGCTGGACTGAGCCAGGGGAGAGACATTCAATGGCTCTGAAAAAAGAAGGTTAGAAGTGAAAGGAAACAGTTGAGCCAACATGGCCGTATAGATGGCGTTGTCATCAACGAAAATGGGGCCTAGAGTGCATTGGCCATAGTTCTCATTAAGGACATGAACAAAAAAAGTACTCAATGAGGAATCACCCAATGCGATCTGGTAGTCACCGAAAGTGGAGGAGCTGTTTTTGGGAGCAGAAGAAGCAAATGCCATTGATAACGAAGGTTGAGAATACGAAAGAATAAAGTTTTACAAATGGAAAGTAAAATAAAAACAAGAGCATGCCAAACCTTTATCTAACGAAGGCGAAAGGCTCATCTTGGAACAGGTGTCACAGCCCAAATCATCTAATGAAGAAAAAAGCGGGATAATGAGGAAAAATTATAAAGTCGCCCTAGGCAGGTGTCGTAACATGATTCGATGTAAGGGGATAAAAGTAACGTGTGATGCAGGGTGACACGGAAATGACGTGAAATATGGCTCGTTAATAGGCATCATGATGAAATGTGTTGGGAAAGGTCGTGTATTTATTGAAGAAGTGATGGACTCGCATGGGGAACGTAAAGGACGACCAGACAAAACAATAGGACGAAGACTTGTAGGCGACATCTACCGCCCTAATTCTACCTAAATCAAGAAATTCACATCGATTTCACTTTCAACTCAATCAAAGTGAATTTAGGAGATAATTGTTGACAAAAGAAAATCGTCCTGGACGACAAGGACGAAAGCAAGCAGGACGAACATATATCACGCCACAGAACGATTCATAAACAGGGCGACGAGGGGAAGAGCGATCAAAATAATCACCAGACGACACAGTAATTAGGACAACAAAAGAGTCAGGATGACTAATGCATACTGCAGTTGATCCCACGATTTAAGCAGTTAGACAATTCCCTCCACGATCAAGCAGTTATGGCACATAACTCAACGGTTGGAGACACGATCCAGAAGTTATAGAGAAGTTACGGACTGAAAACTTTCGAGTAGTTAGCAAGACCCACTATAAAAGGCTCAGTTATGCGAAGAGAAGGAAAAAAGAAAAAAAGAATGAATACTCAAAACGAGCATTTTATTTTAATTTCGTAGCTTTGTAATTTTAGGATTGTAATCTGTATGCTTGTGCCCCTTGAAGGCTTATTCACTTAATCAAACACCCTTTGTTGGGACTGTGTCTCATGAGGTTTGAACCACCTTACACGCTCTTTTGATGGAAAATTGTGCGAACGGATTTGATAGAGATGTTACCGGACATATTTAATAAACGAATCGAATACGAATCCTGATATTAGGATTCGTTTAATAAACAAATCGAATACGAATCCATCACATTTCGATTCGTTTCGTTTAGAATTCGATACAAATTCGATTCGTTTATTTGTTTTGCCACCCCTAAGTGTCAAAGACTATAAGGGTAGTTAAGTCGTTACAGTTTAGGACCTATTTATTGATAATGTGGAAATTCCTAAAAAGCCTAAAACCAATAGGATTATTTTAATTTAATCCAAACACAAATAATTATTTTCATTTAATCCACCTCTATATATACACACTCAGAGTAAAATAATATTCTTACAAGTTTTCCACTTAAAAAAAATAATAAAAAATAAAAAATAAAAAAATTGTGGCGCAAGTCATGGAGCAAAACTGGGGCTTTTTTTTTTAAAAAAAAAAAAAAGAAAACTAAATTTAGAAACTAAATTTCTCCCAAAATATAAACTTTTTCAAGAAAAAAAATACATATTATTAATTTACAAATAATAAGTTTTAAAATAAGTCTTCAAAGAACGTAGCTTGGTGATGTAGGGTTCAGGATTTCACCTTGAGGTTTTGTGTTCGAATCCAGTGAGTGTGTTTCTTGTAACAACCTGGGATAACCAGAGGTTTTACGTGCTCTGCTGAAGTCCGGAATATGCGGTTTGGCCGTGGAGTTTCCAGCGATTTCAAAATAATAATAATAATGCTACATAAAATTAATATTTACACCTAGGACTTTTATCATAGAACCTCTCTCAAATTAGGATATCTAAAATGTCAAAATCAGCATCAAATTTGCTATTTGGTAACAATCGCAATCACACATACATAATCACAGTCTTATTGAAAGTCACGTTTAAACATACAACTCAATCACAATGTCAATTATATACACAATTCTCAGTTACAATGACAGTTATAAATACTTAATTACATTTTACTAGTTAAAATATCAGTCACATACACAATATTTAGTCATAATTCTCAATTATAATTACCCTTATAAATACTCAATATAATTATAATAATATTTTATGTACCTAAAAATATATTTGACCATGTCGAATATTTAAAAAAAAATCACTGTTAGATGAAGAGTGAAATATTGAAATCCAACCGTAAAAATAAATAAATAAAATACATTTGAGATCTCTTTGTACTCTGTTCGTTTATGTGCATGGGTGGCTTTAAAATCAGATTGCTGATTAAAGACCGAAATTAATTTGGTTTGATTTTACATGCTTGTAGCGGGGACTCCAAGTGGGGATTCCAAATGATTCACGAGGAGAAATTTATCAGCACATCATGCAAAATAATAATAATAATAATATAATAATAATAATAATAATAATAATGTATTTTAAAAAATATATACATATAAATATTAGAATAGAGATAGATAAAATATAAATATAAATATAATAAAAATCAATTTAAAATTATATTCTATTTAAATAGGAACAATATTAAGAAATTGGGATTACTTAGCAGCGTGTCTTTTTTGAGAATTAATTATCTAATAAATCTCGTCGTCAAATCACCTTTTTTACGTTTAATGGAATACGTAAAATCTCCGATTATCTCGAATTCTTATAAAAAAAACGCATTCTCTCTGAATTCGAACCAGGACCTACCCTTATTCTTAATTCAAAAATATCCACTGATCACATAATCTCAGGTGATCAAATCTTAATTAATCTATTTTCTTTTTATTTTAATTTTTTTTTTTTTTTTTTTGCAGGTTTTTTTTTAATGCTATTGTTGGTCAGGAGTAGATTAAGTTGGCACAGCCATCACTGATACTTGCAACAGCTAGTTATGCTAAGACAATCAAATTTTTGGAGGCAAACTATTCAATACCCTGAATCGGTTTGTCCTTAACTTGTATGATTTTGTTTTTGGTCTTTTTTCTTAATCATATTTTTCATGATTTTATATCGGTTTGGTTCGTTAATCTTTGTTTAAATATGCTAGTGGTGTTGCAAATTGGTCACTAACTTATTTAGAAGTGAAAAGGAATAGACCTTGATTAGTTTACATTGTTGATATGTGGATATGGCCGCTTGAATACTATGTATGTGCTTTCCCTGTAGATGTGTTAAAAAAAACTTTTGTGGGTGAATTAGTGTTATTAAACGACACTAACATGCATTAATATAAGACATAAACCATAAATCTTAGAAAATAAGATTTATTTTATTTTTAAGTCAAATGCAGGGCTCTGGTTTGTCAAACGTGTTAAAGTCAAAGACATCACGTGCACAGAAAGTATGAAAAGAAAAAAAATATATTTTATTTTGGGTGGATCTAACATGTTTAAAAAGAAAATAATAAAAAAATTAGAATTCACTATTTGCACAATGAATCTCATACCTATAAATAGAGGCTTCATTTCATTATTTTCTTCATCTCATTCTTAACCAAATCTTATTTATTCTAAGAAAGAAAATATAGTTCCTCTTAAGAGTTTGTGGGAGAGTTGTAGTTTTCTTATTCTAGAGAGTGTGAGATTGTTCACTTTTTTTTGTTTAGAGAAAAGTTGTAAAATTCTTTCCATTATAGTGAAATTCTTCTACTTTTGCTCGTGAATGTTTCTCTCACATAGAGGGTTTTACCACATTAAATCTGTGTCTTATTGTTAATATTTATGATAGGTTAAGCCTCCTAATTTTTATTGTACTATTATATTATAGGCAAAGCCTCCTGACTAACAATTATTCTCAATTTCACTTTACTTGTGTGCCAGCTTCAGCCCACAATCCTCTAACAGTGGTATCAGCGTTCCAGGTTCAAGGTTACTATTCATAAAGACTATTCACATATACGATATATGGTACTATTCATGTATACGATATTTTATACGGTACTAGTCACTGTGAAATAGTACAAGCCGGTTCAAGTGAGAAGCTGATCGTCATTAGAAACATGACATGAAAATTTGAAATTGAGAAGCTCAAATGAAACAATTTTTCTCTATGGAAACTTAAAATAAAAGCAATATTGAGAAAAAAATAATTTCTTTAAGGTAATTGGAGAGAGACCGGATGAAATGACTAATGAAAAATGGAAGGATATGTATGACAATGTTATAGGCAACTTACGTATAGCCTTAGTAGATTCTGTGTTATCCAGTGTTACAGAGAAGACGACTGCAAAAGAGATTTAGGATGCACTTACCAAATTGTACGAGGTCAAGTCACTACACAACAAGATCTTCTTAAAGATGAGACTTTACACTATTCGAATGAGTGAGTCCACATCCATGACGAATCACATCAACAACTTGAATACACTATTTTCCTAACTCACTGTGTTGGATTATAGTATATCAACAAATGAACATGCAGAGATTCTATTTCAAAGTCTGTTTGATTAGTATGATAAACTTATCATCAACTTGACAAGTAATGTTGTCATTGGTAATCTAGTCTTTGATGAAGTTGCAACTGCTACTCTAGAAGAAGAGTCTAGGCGCAAAAATAAGGAAGATAAATCATCTAGTTCGCAACAAGTAGAAACATTGGTGTAAGAAGGAGATCAACGGAACATGGCTCAAGTGGGAGTCAAAACCGTGGCAGATCAAAATCAAAAAGTAAGAAGATTTTTAAATGTTACAATTGTGGCAAGAAATAGCACGTCAAGAAAGATTGTTGGAATCTAAAGAATGGTGGAGAAAAAGCTCATGTTGTAATAAAATCTCAGGATTGTGTTGCAAATACTTCTGAAGAAGATGACACACTTTACAATGAAGTAGCAGTGGTGTCCAATGATAACAGATTATAGTTAAGTGATGCATGATTGGTTGATTCTGCAGCAACATGGCACATGACCTCTATGAGAGAATGATTCTGTCATTATGAATCTGTCTCTGGAGGATTGGTTTTTCTAGGCAATGATCATGCCTTGAAAATTGCTGGGATTGAAGCCATCAAAATAAAGATGTACGATGGTATTATCCATACTATACAAGATGTTCGACATGTTGTAAGAATAAAGAAAAATATTCTATCAGTTGGACAGTTAGATGACTTCGGATACAAGATCGTCGTTGAAAACAAGGTATAAAAAATGGTGAAATGAGCACTCAATGTCTTGAAAGCTAAAAAGATCTCAGAAAACTTGTAAATGCTCTTGGGAGACTCGATTCAGAAAGCAACTGCATCAGTAGCATCACTGGATTCTGGAGAGGAAGCTTCTATATTATGGCACCAGAAACTATGCCACATGTCAGAACAAGGAATGAAGATTCTCGTCAATCAAAAGCTACTCTCAGGCTTGAAAGTAGTTAGTCTACCATTTTGTGAGAATTGTGTTACAAGTAAGCAAAACAGATTAAAATTCAGTAAGTCAAGTGTTCGGAATAAAACCATTTTAGAATTGATTCACTCTGATGTTTGGGAAGTATCTGCTCAATCTCTGGGGAAAATAAAATATTTTGTATCATTTATTGACGATTTTTCTATAAGATGTTGGATGTACCTAATCAAAAATAAGTCAGATGTGATGCTAGTTTTCAGAAATTTCAAAGAAAAAATTGAAGTAGAAACTGGAAAAAGAATCAGATGTACAAATAATGGAAGAGAATATTGCAACAAGGATTTTGATGCATATTGTAGCAAGAAGTCATTAAAAGGCAAACTACTACACTATACACTCCTTAACAAAATGGTGTGGCAGAAAGGATGAATAGAACGCTGCTGGAAAGAGTAAGAACTATACCCAGAACAGCTAGTCTACCAAAATGTTTTTGGGCAGAAGCAGTTTATACAATATGTTATATTGTAAATAGATATCCATCAACTATCAATGATTTGAAGACACCGATGGAGATGTGGAGCGAAAAACCAGTTGATTACTCATCTTCTCACATTTTTTGTTGTCCTGTATACGTGATGTACAATGCTTAAGAAAGAACAAAACTAGATCAAAAATCTAGAAAATGTATTTTCTTGGGTTATACTGATGGAGTAAAAAGGTATCACTTGTGGGATCCCACTACCCACAAGATCATCATCAGCAGAGATGCGATATTACAGAAGATCAACTGTAGAAAGAATAAAATGATAGCACTTCAAAAGAAAGTATAGAGACTACAACAGTACTTGTAGAAAATAATCCAAAACAAGAAAATTTAGATTCTTATGAAGCAGCACCTGAGCACGAGGTATAAGAACCAATCGAGTTTAAAGCTTCTGAAGTCCATCGATCACTCGAGAGAGAAGACCTACAGGTTGGCACTCAGAGTATGATACAGAGAGTAACATTGCATACTATCTTCTAACAGAGGATGAAAAGCCATCAACTTTTCATGAAGCTACAAAAGATGTAAATGCATCTTTGTGGATGTCAACAATACAAGAAGAAATAAAATCTTTGAACAGAAACAATACATGGGATCTAGTATCTTGACCACGTGGAAGAAAATCCATTTGTAATAAATGGGTCTAGAAGATCAAGCGAGATAACAATGATCAAGTGAAGCGGTATCGTGCACGGTTGGTGGTGAAATGATATGCTCAGAAAGAATGGATTGATTTCAATGAGATATTTTCTCTGATGGTTCGACTTACAACAGTCAAAGTAATTCTGGCTATGTGTGTTACTTTTGACCTACATTTGAAACAGTTGGATGTGAAAACTGTATTTCTTCATAGAGAACTTGAAAAAGAAATTTATATGCTTCAACCATAAGGTTTTGCTAAAATAAGCAAGGAGAACTTGATTTACATGTTGAAAAAAATATCTATATGATCTCAAACTGGCGCCGATATATTGCTATAAATATATTTGATTCCTTCATTATTTCCCTTGGGTACAACAGACTTAGTTCAGACTATTGTATATGTTATAAGAGGTTTGGAAATAATGACTTTATTATTTTGGTTGTTGTATGTGGACGACATGTTAGTAGCAGGCCCTAACAGAGATCGAGTCCAAGAATTAAAGGCACAGTTAGCTAAGGAGTTTGACATGAAAGGTCTTGGACCAGCAAACAAGATTCTAAGGATGCAAATACACTGAGACATAAATAACAGGAAGATTTGGCTTTCTTAGAAAAATTACTTGAAGAAAATCTTACGGCGGTTCGATATGGAAGATTGTAAGTTTATACCCAACTACCTGTTAATTTCAAGTTATCTAATTTTAAGTGTCATAGCAATGAAGCTGAGAGAAATGAGATGTCTCGAGTACCATATACATCAGCAGTGGGAAGTTTAATGTACGTCATGATTTGTACAAGACCATATATTGCACAAATAGTGAGAATGATTAGTCATTTTATGGTGAATTCTGGTAGAGAGCGTTGAAATTATGTTAAGAGGATCCTTAGATATATCAAAGGAACCTCTGATGCTGTATTATATTGTGGAGGATCAGAATTAGTTGTCAGGGGCTACGTGAATTCATATTTTGCATGAGATCTTGACAAAAGAAAATCCACTATAAGTTATGTGTTTGTACTTGCAGGAGGAGCAATGAGTTGGGTATCCAAGTTACAAAGTGTTGTGGCTTTGTCTACAACATAAACTGAATACATGGCAGCTACACAAGCTTGCAAGGAAGCTATTTGGTTCAAATGATATTGGAGGAGCTCTGGCACAAACAAGAGAAGATTCCTTTGTTTTCTGACAGCCAGAGTGCTTTGTATATTGCAAAGAATTCAACATATCTTTCAAGAACAAAACATATAGGGGTATAATACCACTTTGTTCATGAAGTAGTGGAACAAGACAGTGTGGACTTGTTGAAGGTACACACTAATGAGAACCTTGCAGACGTAATGACCAAGCCTATAAATGTAGACAAGTTTGTATGATGTAGATCATCTTATGGCTTAGAAGAAACGTAAGCAGCTTGGAGATGACAAAGTTAAAAGGATGGTGTGGAAACTGATTGATTCTCAATCAAGTTTCCAAGTGAGAGAATTGTTAAAGTCAAAGACATCACATGCACCGAAAGCATGAAAAGGAAAAAAATTATATTAAATTTTTGGTGGATCCCACATGTTTAAAAAGAAAATAATAAAAAATTAAAATTTACTATTTGGACAGTGAATCTCATGTATGTAAATAGAGGCTTCATTTTATTATTTTATTAATTTCATTCTGTTCACTCTTTGTGTTTAGAGAGAAATTGTAAAATTATTTCTATTATAGTGAAATCCTTCTATTTTTGCCCGTGGATGTTACCCTCACATTGAGAGTTTTATCACGTTAAATCTGTGTCTCATTGCTTTATTTTATTGTTAATATTTATGTAAGGCTAAGCCTCATAATTATTATTATACTGTTATATGGTAGACAAAACCTCCCTACTAACAATTATTCTCAATTTCACTTAACTTGCATGTCAATTTCAGCCCACGATATCCTAACAAGACGGAGTATGAAAATCGTGCTGCTGTTTGTATTACACCCAAATCAGGTCAGGTATTATATTTCATTTCGGCCATGGGTATCTCTCACTGAATATTGTTGCTTCTATTAGCTGCTTAATATTTGTAGAGAGGTATAACTTTTCATGGAAATGTCATTTTCAATTTGGATTAACAATTGGATTCATTCACCTTCCCTGGATAGTTAATGTTCTGAATTGCTTTCTCTGAATTGCTTTCTCAAAAATTGTGATTTTGTGGGACATTAGAAATACCAGCATCTATTAAAATCTTCGAACCTTGTCCTGTACAATTAAGAGGATTTTTGTAGATTCCACAATAGCCCCTTCTTATCCGATGGGGATTGCCATATAAAACCATTCACTGGGGATTGCCTTTTGCTTCCATGATTTGATGTTTAATCAACAATTTGATTTATTAGGTAGAAAATGTTGAATTATTGCTGGTCTCTGTCTCACTGTAAAGTTAGCCTTGTTGAGATGTATAAAGTTTCTTTTCTTTTCATCTTCCTATTAAATGTTATTGTTATATTTTCTTCCTCTAAAATATTACTGATTAGATTTCGTTCATGGGGAGAGAGGGTTGAGACAGGAGCTAGAGATAAACTGAATTGCAAGTTCTTAATCTTGAAGCATTTCTGGTCCCTGTCCTGTTGCAAAATTCAGTTAATTGAGATGTATGTATAAATTTCCTTTTTTACTTTCCATCCCAGTAAGTTTTCATGAAAGGTCTTGTCATAATTGTGTGGCTGTCATTTTGCAGACTGAACTGATATCTGGAGACCAAATTGGGAATATTCGTGTGTGGGATTTGGCTGCAAATTCATGCAGTTATGAACTGGTATTGTTTTCTCCTTTTGTCTCTTCTATTAGAGTTCCAAACTACCGCTACCACATTAAGAAATAAGATCTTAAGTAAGAAGGCATATTGTGTTCTATAGAGGCTAGTTCTTCAGGATTTGGATTTGCAGCGGATTATTTTTTATCATCAGGACACACGACGTCGACAATAAAAGTTGACAATTTACTATTAAGGCTTATCCTTTTATCATACTCAGGACTTGCATGATTTGTTTATATTTGTAATGTAGTAATATATCTTGATTCATTGGAATAGATTTACTCCCATCCAGAAGAGCTTATTTTGCACTCATACAATTATAGAGGCTCATACTGTTGTTGTTGTTATGTATCAAATTATAGAGCCTATCTTCCACTTCATGTTTGTAGGGAGATTATGGTGATTATCTAAAGGGAATACATCTTGTAGTTGTGTGGTAAATAATTAGCTTACGACAACAAATTTTCAAATTTTGATTGTTTTGTCGAAACGTTTACTTCCTTAATCCATGTCAACATCAGAGGGTGTCAAGGACACCACAAAACAACCACCATTTGTTGTGCTCTGCTCTCCATGAACCAGCTGCCTTTTGAACCTAGAATCTGGCGTCAGGTTGGATCAAGCTGCACCAACATGCAACCGTTTATCATCCCTGCCCTGATGGAACTGAACCCAGATTATGTTTTGTTCATAAGTGGGTAACAGCAATTTGGCACCGAATATTATTCATAACCTGTATTAAAATTTAAATGCAGCTGCCAACGTGTCCTTAACTGTGTTTGACTATTCATTTCTGCCGTCATCATAAAATTGTAGTTTTTACGTGTTTACTCAACTTAAAAAATATAAGGCAGGTGATATTAATAGGGAAAATGTCACATGGTCCCAAAGTTTTTTTTATAATTACCCACCAAGTCTTTACTGTTCAAACAGTCCAGAATCATTATTGTTAAATGGTTATAGAAAAAGCTCAAAGACTTCCAACTTAAATTACCTTTTGAAAATATTTCACATGCCATATGCCAAAACTTTTTTACATTATAAATAGGAAAACACATCATATGCAGGACTACATATTTGAAGAGTACATCAAACCTCCAATTTCTGCATCAGATCGAAAGATCCAGTTCCCATCTTCACCGGCAACCCTAGACAGATCCGAGCAGATGGGGTCTCTAACTTGTCCACCTCCCCATAAGATGCTGCTTCAACAATAAACTTGGATGCTGTCTCAAAAGTCATTTTACTAAAAGGCGATACTGATTCTGATATGCCCCCAAGTCGACTCATTGGACGATAGCCACCCGAATGGGTCATATAGTCGGCAATCAGAGTTAGGTGTCGGGTATTGACAGATATACCATAAGAACCAAACACATGCTTTATCTCCCTAATGATGGTTTCTCTGGCAGCTTCCACACCATATGTATCTAGCATAGCTTGAATGTTGTTGGAATAAACGTACCTGACATCAAGAAAATCTTGCAATTGCCAAAACGCGTGGAAATCAACTCCTGTTGTATGCAGCGCCTGGACTTTTTCTTTTTCTTCAGGTTTAATATCTTCCCTCTTCTGGGGATCTTTTCCATAGTAAATCACTTGACTTTCTTTGCAGTTGGTCACTTGACACTGATCAATCTTACCGGAGCTCTGGATGTAAACTTTCTTTGCCACGTGCCGAGCAATCTACAAATACGAAACAAAAGCAAAAACTTTTGATAAGGATCAGAAGAATGTATATATATATGAACACCCAAAATGCTAAAATAACAAAAACGCCGGTGGAAGAAGGCTTCCAGAATATTTTTTCAGCAACATCTCAATTTGATTTTGATTTCAACTCCATACGATATATTTTGAACTTCTGAAATCAACAAAGTTCTTTTAGCAGGCTAAAGAGTACAGTTTCCTTTTCTTCAACTGTAAAGAAGAAAATATTGCTGTTCCCAAGATAATTGATAGTCTAAAGGTCACTTCATGAGACAACAAGCTAACTGAAGAAATATCTGTTGGAGTCACCAAATCCTGTAGTCACTCCACTAAACAGCATTAAAAAGACTTCAGAAAAGGCATTTGAAATGTAGAAAGGGAATCATTTAATGCAATGCAGTGATGATTCATGTAACTATACTCATTTCTCTCAAATTTGAACAAGGGAAGCTGAATGCCAAGTATTAACCGAAGTTAGAGGAAGACAGAAGATAAATAAATTTATGAGTACAGTTTCAATTCAATACAGATATTAGTCACGTCCATTATGACAACTGTATCTTACTTTAAATTTCAATGGAGCAATTTTACAAACTATGTTCCAATTTTAACTCCAAACAATTCCAACCTTAATGTTACACCACCAACAAAGCATTAAAGAACACTAACTCCAAACAATTCCAACCTTGATGTTACACCACCAACAAAGCATTAAAGAACACTTGAAGAAAGAGTTCAAAGTAATTTTTCCACAGAACTGATGTACACTCATAATCGGGTAACAGCATATAATTTCATAGCACTCTCCATCCACCTAAGTGCAGTTCAATACTTCAATGCAAGATTAGCATTATATGTTTGAAACTTGCGAGTGTGGATTTGCACAAAGTGCAACAAAGGAGAACTGCAGAACTGAGTTCAAAGCAGGAATAGTGCTTATCTAAAGAGAGGTTAGCAGTAGCCTAACAAACCAAGAAATACTGGATAGCACAAAATGCATTTATTTTGCTTAGAGATAAGAAAAATACTATGATAAAGACTAGAGAGGAAATATGAGGGTACCTGAGCCAGTAAGATATAAGGTTCATCACTAAATTTGAAATGAGCCTCAAAGCGCATCCCCTTTGCAGCCACATAGATTGCTCTATCCGTATCCTTCTTGACTAACTTTGCTCTGACCTTCTTCCGTTTGGTTTTTGATTTGGATTTTTTCTTGCTTGAATTTGGTGTAGAGGGTTTTTGGTTTTCAGATGCTTCATCCTTGCTCATCTCAATCTCATTTTCAGCCTGATCTTCATCAATCTCACTCTCAACCTGATCAACTTCACTCCCAAATCCAGCCGATGAAACCCCATCATTCAGTTCCTCTTCAGAACCATCCTCATAGTCTTTCTCATCTGTAGCTCGCTGTTTTTGCTTGTGTGCATCCATACCAAGATCCTCAGCGTCTTCACCATCTGCATCATCTGCATCATCATCATTGTCCCCTCTATGCTGTGAAACAATGCCAGAACCTTCTTCATCCGCATCATTTGAAGCCTTGTGCGTTGACCCTGATGCAACATTTTTTATTCCATTAATCTTGGAGAGCAAGAGCACATGATTCTGTATAGCATCCTCCAACTCCCTGACAAACACGACCTCTAAAATTTCCTCCCAGTCTTCCACAGTGATATCAGTGTATCTTGGATAGTTTTTAGGTTTGTAAAGCTTCATTTTAAGCACATAAACCGTACAAGTCTGGCCATCATGAGAAGTAAACGCCCTTACTTTTACATTAATTCTCTCTACTATATCCGCAACTGTGATTTTCTTTAACTTGTCAGCAAGACGCATAGCATCATCCCTGCCCAAAGGAGATGCGTTAAATTGCAAGCCTAAAGATCAGTGATAACTAAAATCTCTGTTTGAACAGGAAAAAGAAACTCCAACTCTCGAAAAAAAAACAAAAGAATCAGTCTCAGAATCAAATGTAAACGACTCACTCGGTTTTCTCTACTAGCAAGGGGCATGTCATAACAGGAGTCTTAATATCCTTTGAAGCAATCGTCAGGATTTCTTGTAGACGTGGAATTCCAAGGGTGACATTCATTTCACCTCGCCCAGCAAGATGAAAAGTATTCAACCTGAAAAATGATACCATGGATCAATTAAGTTTAAGAAAGATAACAAGTCAGTATAAACGGCCTTTACTGTATGCTTAAAAGGATTAAACTGTTTCAATTTACAAGGCATTCCCTTTGCCTCTTAATAATGCTTGCCACCAACCAAAGACAAAGGAGATTCAGGTACTAAACAAACACTTGCAAACATATTTATATACCTCGACAAAACTTTCATAGAACAAGCATGAACGAGCTAACTGATGATGTACGGAAAGATAAATATGTTAATTTTAAGAGCTGCTGAGACAAATCAATTTTGATGGCCCATGAATGCTTGTTGCCTATTCACTTCTAGTTCAACAATGGAAAGTTCCAAAAAAGTGAGAAAAAGCACATGTAACCTAATAGAATGCTTGTTATCTAATTCATATAGAGACATGACCAAAAAGAAAGTCCTTCATAGACGGTATGCGGTGAGTAAAAACACCCACTAAATACAATCTTTTATTTGCATGTGCACAAGCTTTATTAGTAAGCCATGATCATCTTGTCCAGCCTTGACAGTAAACATGAACGACACCAAATATTGTGAACATTGAGCTCAGCCTCAACTACCCTTGACATTTGAAAGCTCAATCTCCAAAACTACAAATCTAATCAGAACCTAAGTGATTCTAAAGTCAATTTCAAGTGCATCAAGTGATTCAAGGTATACCAACGAAATGGAAAGTAAAGTAAATACCAGCGGTATCTCTGTTCAAAGGCCAAATCTGAAGGATATACGTAAATTGAAACATGTTCATTACTTTCATTGAATAAATTCTGTCAAAAGAGCAACCACTATTTGAAAACTAAATGAAACCAATAGCGATATAAAAATCTCCTAACAACTAAGTTTGTAAGCACTAAGTTGAATTAACATTAAAAAATTAAACTATGCCCCCTACCAAATAAATCAATGAAAAATGGGAGTAAATTTCGGTAAACATGAAGTTCAACAATAAAACAGAAAATACAGGGGGGAGTTTGCTGTGAACAGGTGAAGAACATTGATTATCTTAGGTCGACAAAAAATTCATTAACAACTAATAATTATCACCCTACTAGCATCAATCATGTTTTCCAAAAAAAAAAAAAAAACTGCAAATGCACTTATAATTTGGGCATCAAGGTTCTAAGTTATTAGAGGCACCGTTAAGCGGCTATTAGGTGAGCCCTTGGGTGGGTTTTGCAAATAACTGCTTAGACAGCTATATACAGCGCTTAGGTATTTTAAGTTACGATTTTTTATATAATAAATAAAACTTTGGATTTTTGGCTAGTCAACTTGTCCTTTGACTGGTCAAATACGGCGTTTAGATGCTAATTATAATTACTAAGAAAGTTCACGAAAAAGTACCATGATTTATGCTCTTTGTTGATGATATAGCAGTGTTTAAAAATATGTTTCGAGGCGCAGAATCGCCGCCTCGAGGCGGCCGCCTAATGCGCTGTAGCTAATTTTTCCACCTTTCACCGCGTGAGGCGGCCGCCTCATGTTCAGATATTTTTTTTAATTTTTTTGTTTTCCTACCGAAACGACGTCGTTTTGGGGGTGCCAAAACGTCGTCGTTTTGACTTCTTTATAAAACAAATTAATCTTGTACAAATACTGCAATTTATATAAAACAAATTAAAAAATAATACGACTTTATGTTATTTTTAATCTTGTACAAATAATGCAATTTATATAAAACAAATTAAAAAATAATACGACTTTATGTTATTTGTTAGGGAAAGGGAAAGCTCCACAATTAGTGGATGGAGACAATACAAGTGAAGGAGGTTCTTTGGATGATGAGCCATCTGATGATTACAGAGATTTTGACCCAAGCTTCATGCCGCTAGACACTAATGATAGCTTATTTAGGGATTAGTAATCAATAATTTTTTGAACATACTCTGAATTATGAAGAAGGTAATGTATTTTGGATTAGTTATTAAAAGTTTTTTGAACATACTATGAATTATGAAGAATGAATGTATTTTAGATTATTTTTCCGATTTACGATCGAGGCGCCCACCTCACCGCCTCGAGGAGGTCCGCCTCACGCCTCAATGGCCGGCCGGCCGCCTCGAGGTGCCGCACCGTATTTTTAAACATTGTGATATAGTATGGATAGATTGGTCCAAAGAAGGTGTAGAGACTAAACTTGAGAGGTAGAGTTAGAATCTAACAACTTGTGACTAAGTAGGTGGAAAACGAACACAAGGTATGTGAGTTTAACAAAGGTCGTAGATGGGTGTTTTGAGTATTTAGGGTCCATCCTTAAAAAAGATAGCGAAGTAGATCAAGTTGTTACTCATAGAATTCAATCAGGTTAGAGGAAATGGAGATGTGCATCTAAAACTTAAAAGGAAAATTTTATAAGAAGGCCATGAGACGTACAATGCTTTGTGGAACAAAATGATATGCAATAAAACATCAACATGACCAAAAATGAGAGTAGTTGAGATGAGAATGCTTAGATGTATGCGTGGGTGGACTAAGAGAGACAAAATTAGAGATGAAGAAATTCGGAAGAAAATAAGTGCCGCACAAATTAAGGAGAAGATGAGAAAAACACGACTAAGACGATTCAGGCATGTACAACATAGACCTCTAAATGCACTAGTGAGAAATGAAGAGCAAATGGTGTTGTCATCTATCAAATGAGGTTGGGGAAGACCTAAATTGACATGGATAAAAAAACCATATAGAAATATTTTACTGAGCTTAATGAGAGAATGACTATGGATATAGCATAATGGCATTTAATGATCCATGTAGCCGACCCCACCTAATGGGAAAAAGTTTGTTTTTTTTTTTTTTTGGCACTTACAATTTGGGCAGATATATACTAAATATCAACTAACGTCCATTGAGGGAAAAATGAAAGAAAAAATAAGCATCTTACGTCATCTGTGTTGAAGGTTCTCCCACAGATTGAGCAGCAAGCAGGCCAACTGGTTCTCCTGGCTGAGCAAGACTTAATATAAACTTGTGTTTCACTAATTTCAAGAAGTCTCGTTTCACCATCCCATCTGAGAGGAATTTATCTGTGAACTTCTCAGCTTTGTATTTTAGTGCATCCGGCAACTCCATGATATAACCATTGGATGTATCAAGCTCTCCGCCACATTTTTTGTAAATCATCTCTTGATTCTGGGAAAAGGCGTACAAAAGAGGTATAAATGGTAAGAATTAGAATACAAACCCCACCCCCAAAAAAAGAATTGGCTGAAAAATCAACAACAGTACTCACTGCTGCCAGTGCATCAAATTTTGATATAAAGCCAGTTTGATGAACATCCACACCATCTTCTCCATAGCGAAATTGAACAATAGAACCATCAGCATCACGGACACTATAATCATAACTGATTTTCAGGGACTCGAGATTTTTTATAAGGCATCTTTGAAGGTATCCACTGCGAGATGTTTTGACAGCTGTATCTACCAACCTAAAACATTGAAAGATCTTTTTAAAAAGAGGATCAAACATATGTGGTTAATACACGTGCATAAATTTTATCTTCAAATAAAATGTTTTTCTTTGACATGAGATATACAATCCTAAAGGAATATTGGTGAATGCACCATGATATAAATTTAACTGCAGGCAAAGGATACCAATAATCACGGGAAAAAGCTAAAACAAGGTAAGAAATGAAGATTAATTTACCCTTCACGACCGGCCATGCAATGGAAGTAATATTCTTGAGGGCGAAGACCAGTAAGGAAGCGATCAATAATAAATCCCCCAGCACGCGGCGCCCAATCCCATGGATGAAAACTGGGTAATGTCTTTCCAGAAACCATTCGTGGGACTCGTTTGCCTTCCAGTTCTTGTTGACCCAAAAGAGCAGATATTTGCTGGAAATTAACCTGATCAAAGCATGATGCAAATGATGAATGCTATTTACTACTTAGAAATCAGACAATTGCAGGGGGGAAGGGGCAAGATAGTTTATCTTGTTCGTGTTTAAACAGGTTTACACGAAAACTACGATCGAGTCCAAGTATTGATGTCTTTCTTTACAAGTTCATAAGAACACTAACACTACAAAAAATAAATAAATAGATCGAGAGAGAGAGAGAGAGGCTAGTTTCCCTATTGTAACACCGAAAAAAGCTATAGCTTTCATTACTCTCTATCATGCATGGTAAATTCAAAAGAGGCTGGTGCTAATTATTTCCTTATCATAACACCAAATAAATTACACTACAAGCTTCATAAGTGTGAACTCTTGTACCAATTCATACTCATGGAACTGGCACTTGTTGCATTCTTATATAACAGAGAATTGATCAGAAAACTCAATTTCCAGTTGCTGTTCCATCACAAAATTCCAAAACAGACAAGTTTTCTACCATTCCCGCCTAGAAGTTACTGATTCCTTTGATTGAACCAGCACGCTGATTTAGAAGGCTAGGCTAAAATGCCAAGTATGCTTCAAATCTTAGCATATGATTGGCAGTGCATGGCAACTTCTATACAATTTATATACATCTGTAATTATTGATCAAAGGCAGAAATGCCAACACATTTTTTTGTTGAACAGTGTCAACATGCTACATGATCAGGCCATTGACAATAAAATTTGTAGATGAGATGATTTTCCAAAGCAAAATTTCACTATAATCATTATAAAAATGCAAAAGAACATGTAAATAAGTTACTCTACTCAATCTGACCAGCAGCCAAGGAGTGAAAAAGAGACTGCAGCATACAACAGAGTATAAGTGGATATTGAACAGAAAATCAGACAGTAATCATTAGTTTCTATCACCAAAACAAAACCTTTAATACTACAAGCATCATGAAAGTGCAAAACTTACCTTGCTACCTTTAGCCCCAGATGTAGTCATGAGGGAGATCCAGTTCTTTCCAGTAGGTTTTAGTAATCCCTCAGATAACAACTCATTGATGACAGAGGAGCTTGTGTGCTTATTAAGTTCACTCGTCATCTTCATATCAAAGTATGCCACGGCAGCATCTCCACCACCACGTATAGCCTTCTCAATTTCTGATTTCAATTTTATAGGGTCTGCAAACCAAATAGATCAAAATAGTGCAATTCCATTAAAAGTTGTGTAAAATGAACAATAAACAGAGAAAAAATAAAATAATATAAAGTAAATGAAATGAAAAACCAGCTAAAAATAAGACCTGCTGCAATTGTCAAATTAGGACATGGATTGCTAAAACAAACGAGAATGTGACCTTTTACACTAAGAGATGAGAAAACAATTTGAAGACCCTGTCCATCTGGCACTTTATCTCGCAAAACTTTTATTTTATTGGCTAATTACTGATCATTCTTACAACAAATTTGGAAATCAGAAGTTCCATGCGAGACCAACATTTTGCATGAGCTTCATCTCAGGTATAACCAATGCAAATGGTGTTCTTCAAATCTCTGCCTTGATTTGGTTACACTATTGTACTTAAAAATCAAAAAATGGTTGACCAACTAGCAAGATCTTCTGGGATGTTGCAAGAGGTTTGGTTCAAATCCCCCTCGCATTAGGGTTGGAAAGAGGTTTGATATACATCTATTTACTATCTTTTGGTGTGTGTGTGCGCGCACGCGCGTATATAAAAACCCGTTGTTAACTAAAACTTGGCTCAAGAGTCAAAACATCGTAGTTGATCATCTGTGGATATATTCAGAATTCAAAAATTCAACATCAAATATAGAACACTTCAATAAAGATGCATTTACAAAAAACATACAGTGAACCATTAGAGCTGTCTAAAAATTTAAGAAAATTTAAATCATTAACTGGATCAAGGCTAGTTTAGATAGCAGAACTTGGTTTTTCACTTTTTTGATTCCTTGTATTCTTGTTCCATGTCCTAAAGTAGGCTGAAGAACTTCCAGAAAATCATCTCCAGATATGCCCAAAATTCACACGCACCAAACTGAGTCAAATATCCCAAACCAGTTCCCTCTTTTATCGCAAACCCAAAAACAACAGAGACAAGGTAATATTTAAAGTTTAAATTTTAAACTGCTATAAACAATTTTTGTTTCAAATGTTTTAAAAATGACATACCTATCTCAGCACCATCCTCAAGCTCAAGAGCATCAAGATGAACTTTTTTGCCAATCTCTTCAGAACCTTTAAGATGATTCTTCCTTTCTCTGTCTTTATCTTTCAGTATCAAAAGATCGTCCACTCCACACGTAAAGCCATGCATCTGAACATGAACATGAATTACAAGTTTGGTGAAGCAATCCACCAACTTTGCTACAAAATAATCATAAAATCCAAGTCTATTTAAGTAGGCTAACCTGCAGAAAAACGGTGAATAAACGGCTCAATGCAGAAAGCAAAGTGCCTGCAGTATTCGAGCCATAGAGCTCCTGAACTGTATGAACCAAGCCATAGTCAGCAAACTGAGCCTTGTCGATTACACCCCGCACCAAATCATTTTTGTAGATCAAAAGCTTTTCTTCATTCAAGTCCTTTTGCTTTGATTTATTCTTGTCGGCCTCCTTTTCTCCACTGGGTTTACCTTCAACCGCCTCTTTTTCTTTACCTAGATTATCTTTGTGCATCTTATTCGTCTTGCTCAATTTTCCTTTATCATTCTTTTTTTTATCACTCCGTTTATCTGCATTAAATCTAGTCTTAAAAAAGTCTTGCGGGAGTTTCCCACCTCTTTCAACAGTAAAAGGCGGGTGCCCCCTGGTAATATGATTCAGCACAGCAGTAATGACCTAAGAAGGCAAAAGCACGTAGATTATAAAGTTATCAATAATAAATTACCAAATAAGAAAGTTTAAAGACCATGCAACTTTATTTTTTTTTTAAAAAGACCATGCAACTAAAAAGAACATTCAGAACACTTTCTGAGCTCCAGGAATCTCGCAAGTTTTAACAAAAACCGAGGGTAGTATATCAAGTACGAGATTACACACAAAATCACTGAATATTTGAGAAATAAGCAACCAAGTAGGAACAGAAGTTTAACACCTAAGTTCCATAAACATCAAATATACAAGATAGAGAGAACTGATCAATACTTTCAGCTTTTGACTCATTTTAACAATTTATCAAATGTTAACCTGCTTTCCAGTCCAAAGAGGCTCTGGCTTCCATATTGTAGGCAGAAGGGGCAGCAACTCTTGTTCTGAACTTGATATCAAAACTTTCTGACCAGGTTTGCCAGTGAAAGAACCTAACCCACTACTGGAAATACCAGAACTGTATAGAAGCTGATAGAACTCATCACGGTTTATGAAAGTATCCTTTTTTGTAAGGAGTGCTGCACTGACAATATGATCCTGGAGAATTTGAAAGAAAATACGAATAAAATATTGGTAATATTTATGATCGTACCATGAAGAAATAATAATGGTATAGGCCATATAGTCATAATATAATACACTGAACCTGAATTAAGGATCTAAGCGGATCACCATTGGAAGGTCTGACGTACTGATCATTTGCATTCACAATGTTATAAGCTTCAGCGCGAGAAATTTCATCTTGTGGGAAATGAACATTCATCTCATCACCGTCAAAATCAGCATTATAGGTGCTGGAATCAAAATGATTATTAAATTAGTAGGTGACATGCTAGCAAAGCTAGTTCTTAGTTTTTGTGCGTAAAATAATCAACCTGCAATTTGCATAGTGCATGCGAAGTGTCTTCTCCCCCTTGAGCACACGAACTACATGTGCCATTATACTTGGTTTGTGAAGCGTAGGCTGCAAGCAAATTTGTTACTAAATTAGAGCAGAAATAAGGAATACTTTATGAAAAAAAAAAGTGAGAAGAAAACATTAAATTCTAAAATCCAAGAAATGCAAAAAATAAAAATAAAAACAATTCTAAAATCTAATAAAAATACAACTAAGGAAATGCATTGTACTTTATCAAATTCGATAACCATAAATTCCAAAAGCTTAAGCAATAGGAATAGGAACAAGACCAACAGGACCTAAACTCGCACATGACTTCGAGAGTCATGATGATATTACTCTGGAACGTCTTTATCAGAATATTTTTGCTTTCACTTCGGGCAATTAGCAATAATTTTTCTGTGGACTTCCGGAAATCTGAACACACTCGCATGCATGCATGGCAGAATTTCACTAATACACTTACCATGTTGATCCAAACATACAAAAAGAGTATTCAATTTAACATAAGAATTCTGGGATTTGGAAACAAGACATCTCCATCAAATAGACTTTACAAGTTGAAGATTAAGAGAGATAAAAGATGAGAGAGCAGTCTCTGAATTCCTGTTCTATAATCCGTAACATCTTAATTTGACGCAAAAATTTGCACTTGACACTTATTCCATTACTTTTGAGAGCTGAAACTACAATCTTCTACCAACAGTTAGGCAGTAGGCACATGTATTTAGCACTTGATGGCTCTCCCAGTAAGTACTATTATCTTGATTAAGAAGGCACAACAATTGAATATGCTAACGAATCCAGACAAGCATAAAGTTGAGATTTTGTCAGTTCAATTTGTGAAATACCTGCCGATTGACAAGCACAACATCTCCATCTTGTAAGTGCCGATATACTGTCTTGCCCTCAAATTCATAATCAGACTCTTTTCCAGGTTGCATGATAGCTCCTCTTGACGAAGGTAGTTTTCTTGATATGGAAATACGCATTTTTTTGCTCAGCGGCAGTCTCATAGTGGACAACTTATCAAGATAATTCGTAGCTCCAGGATGGATTTCAGGTCCATTAATGATCGAATCCCTCAACTTTATGACATTCCAAGGAGTCACTCTCTGCAAGCATAAAAATTACATAGCCACAAAGAAAACATGAAAGTACCAAAGTCAGATGTTTAAGTGCTCATGTTCATCTCACTCATTAAAAAAGGCAACAAAATAAGATCGGTAAACTTCAAAGCATCATGCAAATCCATATGCAAACATGCACATGTTGATGATTAAGATCAACAAAAAAACCACCACTGAAAATTTTAAAAAGGATTTTAAAATTTTAAATAATTTAGCTTGCTACCCCTGCAAGAACAACTACTAAGTTACTAACAGATTCCCCAAGCATAGATTCTAAACTTCTCAGGCTAATACTCAATGTCGACATAGACATCCTATGTAATCATGACATAACAGTGATTGAAAAGAATGGATAACAGAGCTGTGTCCCTTAAAATCTTCCAGACAATCATAGAAGCAAAGAGCAAAAATGTTTCAGACTAGACTCGGACAGCATAAGGAACACATTATACACTAAGTAATTTTATAGCAAACAGTAACAAATGAAATTAGCTACAAAACAAACAGTTAGGACAGAAATCCTAAAAGGAAACTGGGATGCAAAGGAAGTTAACAACCTTCGCCTCAAAAGTTAAGTGAACCTCATAAACCAACTAAATTAACATCTCATCCAATATTTGTCCATCTTCATGAGCCTTTTCAAAAATTAGGTAGCACTAACATGCAAGGAAGTATATTGGTTCCTGCCTACAATCTCAGCCTATTTGTTTCTGCACATTGTGCTGTATTAAAGCCGCTGGAGCAAGTGTAATTGTAAACTATTGGATTGAAAGGTTACTACCAAATATATATGTATCCAAATGTAGTTAAATTTATGCACACATCGCACACATCTCTATTAAGGATGATTAGAGATACGTCAATACTTTCCTCAAAATGCACTGCCCATAATGCAAAAAGAAGGAGAAATAACACAATTTATCATGCAAGCAAGAAGTATATACACCCCTTACCTCAGGATAGGTTAGCCTTAGTGCAAAATATGGAGGAATTCCAATCTCATTCACAGCGAGATAGGGATCAGGTGAAATGACAGATCGACATGCATAATTAACTCTCTTTCCCATCAACTTCTGTCGGAACAATCCTTCCTTTTTCTCTAGCAACTGACAAATTCCCGAAGCAATATCTTTTTGACCTTCAACAAACAATAATAACAAAGAGACTACTGCTCAGTTGATAAGGTAAAAAAGCAATCCCGTTGATTTTGTAAACAAAGGAAATTTACTAAATCATTCAGTATAGCTCAAATATAAAAGTTACAGCTGCACCTAGGGTGATACATTATCACACAATGTTCAAATGACTGCACTATAAGCTCAAATACACCGCTCAGGGTGTTTATTTAATGAAACCAAACCAAGAATAGTTCTTTTGCATAATTGCCGGCAAATGCAGGTAACTTTTAAAAAATCCTTCAAGCAATTTCATAGTGATAGATCTTTTGTCCCAAACTGTCATGAAAAGTAATAAAACCTAGATAAAATAGTAAACTGTCAATCAGGCATGCTCACTCAGTCTAATATCATTCTACGTCAATCTTTGAGTCCATAGATGGGCATCAAGACTCACATTTAGCACATTATCGATTGCAAACTCACCTGCAGCATTTTTGCTATCAAAAAACACATTTACAGACTGTTGAAGATCCATCCACCGAGCAACAGTTATCTTCTCTGACTGGTTAACATAAGAATTTGCCAGATATATATTGCACTGCAGCACCTTACTAAGCAAAACAGTTTGAGGATGCTCCATCACCTACAAGAATCAAACACAATAGCAATTTGTTAGGACCCATGGGTAAAATAGGAAATAACAAAGGGTAAATGGGTCATTTTAGTTATTTAGGGTTTGAATATAAATTAGGGTGTTTTGTTTCAATTAGGGATATGCTATGATTGTTGTTAAATTTGGGATTTGGAGGGGAAAACCCTAGGGAGGTTGCCAACACTTTAGGGTTTGAATATAAATTAGGGTGTTTTGTTTCAATTAGGGATATGCTATGATTGTTGTTAAATTTGGGATTTGGAGGGGAAAACCCTAGGGAGGTTGCCAACACCTTAATATTGAGGTGTATTGGAAATTCGTACGAATTGGGTAACATGCGGCAAGAGTTCTCTCTGTGACTATATTGACAGGTTCGATTGTGCGGCGGGATTAGTGTCCTACACATCCGAGTACCATTACCGGGCATCTTCATCAATGGATTGCAGTATGAGCTACAATCGGAGGTTCGAGAGGGCTTAAAGCACTTGAGGGTGATTGATCTTGATGGGGTCAAAAAATTAGCCCTAGAGGCGGAAGAGAAACTAGCAGAATTGGAGATTGGCGAAATTCAGAAAACGGAGATTGATAAGTTCACGCAAGACCGAAGATCCCGAGCCGGTAATGGATTCGCGAACCAGTCAAAAATTAGAGGATTGGATAGAGTTGAGAAAGATCCTTGGAAAAAGCTTGACTTAATGTTGGAGAAGATGCAGAAAATGATAAAAGGATCAAATACCAATTCTGAGATTCACACTGATGCCACCACCTCACTTCAAGAGGCAAGTATTGGCCTGACACCGCTTGTGGAGAACATTGGGAAAAAATCTGAGAACCTTCCAAACGGTCGATCGGAAAATTCAAGCAACTTCCTACGGTTGATTTTCAGTTTCGACGTGATAAGGGGATTTGTTTTAGATGTGATGAGCGATTCCGTCCGAGGCATGTATGTCAAACTAAGTCGTTTGATTATGTTGATGACGGGGATTCTGTCCCCATGGATGAGAATGAAACAAGTAATAAAGATGAATGTAATGAGGTGAAGGGTGAAGAACTTGAAGTAGTGGAGTCTGTAGCCTTTGAGGAGGAGGAGGATCGCGCTCCTAAGGCGGGAGAGTTATTAAAGAAACAATAGCATGCTAAGGGGGAAGAACCATTGCAACTTTGGGAATTAGTGGAGAAAGACAATGAACCGGAACCGTTTGTTATTCATCAGGAGAAGAAATTGGAGGTGTCAGTTGTGCAATTTTTCGATTTTATGAGTGGATATGTTGTCTTCGGACCGCTTTTGCAGAGGATTATTCTTGGACCAATCAGCTGAATCTATTGGTTATCTGGAGGAAGATTGGGACTTCATCAGAACAATGTCGTTCAAGCCTGGGATATCATTTGAGGCGATTGTCATATCTGCACTCCCACGTTGAGGACAAAGTGTTTTCAAAGGGGGGAGTAATGTTAGGACCCATGGGTAAAATAGAAAATAATAGAGGTTAAATGGGTCATTTTAGTTATTTAGGGTTTGAATATAAATTAGGGTGTTTTGTTTCAATTAAGGATATGCTATGATTGTTGTTGAATTTGGGATTTGGAGGGGAAACCTTGGGGAGGTTGCCAACACCTTAATGTTGAGCACGGGCTAGTGAATCCATTCACCTTCAAATATCTTTATTATTTCCGTTTCTTTTGTTAATTAAAATACAATTTAGTTAAGTTCATGGTGTGATTTCTTGTGTGATTGTGTTGTTGAATTTGGGGTTCTATCACAATTGAAGCCATTTTAAGAAGTATCCTTGTAAGCAAAAAACCCAACAATACAATAAAGAAAAAGTTAAAAGCCCAACAGTACGATGTAAAGAAAAGATAAAAGATAATTGTATCTGACACAGTGATAATCCACCCAATTTGAGAAGCAACGCCAACATGAGATTTTGTAAATGTATGATTAGGATGCATTATAGTACAAATGATGGCCAACATGAGAAATTCATATCGATTTCAGAAGAGAATGAAACCTTTGGCTTCTTTTAGCTTTTCATCAGAGAAATTCATATCATCGAGATCTAATGGAACAAAATATGCATATCAAGGAGGAACGGCATCCATAAAGATACTTGCTTTAGATTTAAAGCATATAGAAATTTCCAATTATATTTTTAAGGTACTAAATTCTATATATAGCTGATAAACTCGAGCAAGAAAACAACCTCTTGCTCCTAAAATTATGCCAACTCACAGTCTGCTTTTCTGTCAAATTTTCTTTAGCAAATTCTCAATTTCACATAATCATTCATCAGCCTGATCTAGGACACGGCCACAATTAACATGCATGGACAATGCCAAAGTCATAGTACTTTCTACATTCTGCTTTACACCTACCTAAGGTTGATTAATTTATAAAATGTGAGTCCTACCTTTAAAGAAAAACACTAAGGGGGATCTGTATATCAATCTGACATTAAAGAGATATGACAGTCTGCAAGAAAACTCAATGTGGGATTACCTCATATTGCCATGTAACTAAAGAACCATGCTAGAATGACCATTGACTCTTGCATTGATTTGATCTAAATAGAGAGACAATCAAACCAGAGAAAAAGGTAGCGAAAAGAAAGAGAAAGAAAGCATTGTGAATTAGATCAATCAAACCAAAGAAAGAGATAGTGAAGAGAGAGAGAGAGACAGCATTATGATTTGAATTATTAGCCGAAACAACCTCCTTTCTTGCAAGTAGAAAGAACTTACAGAATCACCTCCTTTAGATGGGAGTCTGAATTTTGTCGGAGGTACCACAATGGACCCTAAGAAAAATATGCAGTGACCTGGTTTTTTTCCAAATCCTTGCTGTTGCATATCACTGATGAATGAGCAGAGTTCAAACTCATTTTCCCACAATTTCTCAATAATATCTTTAACCTGTGATAAAATGAGAAACGTAAAATGGAGTTTCAAAATCATGCACACCTAAAATCAAAGTTGGACATTATGACAGTGGAATGGCAACAAGGTACATACATCAGATGGCAACAAAGGTCCAGAAAATAAATCTTTTTGCTTTTTGAAATTGGAAGGCACTCCTCCCGAACCTTTCCGACTTCTTGCAGTGGTATCTTGAGTTCCCAGGGAGGCACCATTTAATGCATGCGTTTCAGGGGTATCAACATCACTAGCATCTCCTAAATCCGTTGCTGCTGCTCCACCAGAAAATGACTCCCCCAGCTTGCATCCTCTAATTAAATTTGCTCTAATATCGGCATGAGGCATACCACTCTGCAGCCATCAATATGCACAAGAAAAGTACTGGTTACTAACATCCAGAAAGGTTTACGTGCCGGAAAGATATAAAAATGATCAGTTAACGGCCCATAGACCCAAAAATTCTTGTAACATACATAAGAAAGAAGGAATCACTTATTCTGTTGACACAGACAAAAGCAATACAAAATTTCAGGCTAAAAGACACCATATAAAAGCACACACAATTCCCAATTTCTTAGAACAATGCCAAACATAAATGATATGAAAAGACATACCATGTGAATCCATCCAAAAGTTGGTTTGCTTATACTCGGATTCTTTGCTTTACAGTTCCCACACTTTGTGGTTTCGATCTTCAGAAATTTAAGTAAAGCCAACTTCGCCTCGGCAAACTGAAGAGAAGTCCATTCTTGAGGCTTTAAATTTTTAACATTGTCGTATTTTCCTCTTGGGTTAACCATAGAACAAGATGATTTATTGCTAACATCACTGTCTTCTAGATTTGAGGATACACTCGGTAAGTCTGAGTCTAAACTTTTGGCCGCAACAATATCACCCTTTATGATGAGTTCCAATTTCCGAACACATTTCTCAACCTGAAACCAACATTTAGAGAGAGGAAAACGATATAGAAGGAAAGCATTAGTGATGAAATAAAGGGAAAGAAAAAGTACTCTGGTATTCACCTTTTAAGTGAAATTACCTCACTCCTGCTTGCTCTAAAATGATGACAAAAGAAACAGGTCTTCTTGAGAAGGACATAAAGAAGATTGAACAGCAAGGGATTATAAACTGGAACAACAAGATCAATGTGACCAAAATGACCTGGACAGTGAAATTGACGTTGGCCACAGGTTTTGCAACTGCATTAAAATGAATACTAAATTGCATCAAACAAAATTTTACGAAATATCAATCAAAATACATTTGTGCCCACAATATACTAGCCACTATCCTCCCCCTCACTAAAAAAAAAAAAAAAAAAAAGAAGTTATTCACTTCAAAATTATATCAAATGAAGTGATGTAAATCAAGTGTCAAGAATGAACATTAGTTGCCAAGTGAAACTGGGTGTTTACTTTTGACCAAACACTTTGTGTTGTGCTTTGAAAACTAAGCAGAAGCAACAACAGTTACAATCATACTCATCGTTAAAAGGAACACAAATATTTCATAGCAAAATTCAGATTATCATTTAAGACAAGTAAAGTTAGCAGAATGGAAATTTTGTAAAATTAAAGAGGAGACTTACGATGAAGTTTCATCAAGAGGACCTAATAATGGATCATACAATCCACCAGGCAAGGGTCTATCGACTCGGTCTAGCAATTGAGGTTCGGTAATCTTAAGAAAACTTTGCTTTCGAACATCTTCATCTGTTAAGAAACTGAACCAAACCGCCTTCACAGAA